>JAECUM010057566.1:0-14881 GCA_016617855.1 Megalonaias nervosa
CATTACCTTCCAATTACAGATTCGTGAAATCAATTCATCAGTCAATGTTAAAATCCTTGGCAATGGTAAACGACACACAGGTAAAGCTATTTGCACCTCTTGCACGTTCAATCGAAAACATAAGAACTGAATTGTCTCACGAGTACGAAAGAAAAAAGATTATGGACAATCGTATAATGCAATTGAGAAAGATTATGTTATCTGATTCTGTCGAAAGTGAAGGTGAGAGCAGCGACAGTGAAGGTGGACCTATAACTGTGGTGATTGCTAAACAAAAGCCTTGGCAAAATTGACAGTCGAAATACATACAGTAAAAATTTATTGTTTTGAAGAGTTATTTGACGTATTCAAATATTATCTGCTGGTTGTATTTTATTGAATATGCAGATTTGTATGTTTTATTTGCGACAAATTGTACCGATCGTGGATGTATGCCAAAATATCTACCTGCTGCGTTTGTTGATGGGAAAGTTATTTCTTGGCCTGTTTCTGCATTTATGGATTTAATAGCTCTCTTTTTGAATACTTTACACGCTCATGTATTTCCACGTCTAGAAGTCTGACTCTGTGTGGTAACTTGCAGATTAGATAAATTATTATTCTGGGGATTCCCATCAAAGTGGTCAACTACAAGTCCGTTTTTAATCAATCCAAAATAACATTCAAAGATGAACCTATGTGAGAAATAATTTTTACCTCTACCAACACTGAATCTAAAATAACCAAATTTATCAAGACTACTGACTGTTTTTTTTTTGATCGGCAGTTCCTGATCACGCCATCACGAGACGCTTCATAATTTTTGATGATCGGATGTGCTACAAATTCGTTTTGCTCCATTTATATAGTAATATTATTTGTCTAAATCATTATTTTGAAATCTGGCCAGATAATCCATTGCGGTTTTTATAGGAGATTTACCTGACAATGTCAAGATATTATTTTTTTGTCATAATAACGTTTCAGTTCTCTATATTTTTACCGCCGCATTTTACACATAACTGAGTTTTTCCTCTGACTCCAATACCACACTGAACACATGGTTTTGGTCCTGTACTTCCATGTTTGATACTCTGCATGTGATTTCCGCAGTATTCGTTTACACATGGTTTATCACAATGAGAGATATGTCCAAGTTTAAGCCAAACGCACTTATTCTTTGTTTCAATCATTATATATATACTAAAATTCAATTTAAATATTTGTCTTAATTATAATAATGGAGGAATTATCCGAAGTTGAACCTTATAGACCTAGATTTGATCTTGACAGACTACCAGAATATAAATTTAGTGTTTCGATGCAAGATCTAGCTTTAACGAATGCGGATATAACTAAACGTATCCGTGAAGCCAAAAAGGAATTTCGTGACGATGGTGCTGCTCATGTGTGGTCAACATTCAGGATCGGAAATACGGTTAATATGATGAATGACAAACGAGGAAAAGTAATTATTAACCACCTTGATAATCAAAAATATTTTATTTTAATAAAATTTATTGTAAGTACAGATGACGATATTTGGATTATTCGTGATAAACGTGATCCAGTCCATGTACAGTCGGGAAATAATATTGTTCTCTTAAATAATAAATCCAAACCTGGAATACTGACTGGTATTGATAAGCCGTATTATGAACGAAGGTATCCTGTGACTGCTGTTGTCTATGCAATATATCCGCTGAATGATAAACCTAACGTTGCGGATCTCAAACCGATGAGAGTGTCGAGAATAAACTGTGTTGCTGAACGAGTTACAGAACATTTCACAAATGCGATACGTGGTAATGGCTTGACAGATTTACGTCGTAAAAAAATAAATACATGGGCAGAAACAGTTAAAGATACTGGAGCATCTATTAAAGATGTTGCTGAGCTGGGAAAGCTATTGAAATTTCCAATAACGGTGAGGACGTTAACAGGAGAGATTTTGTATAAATCAAAATATGAATCAAGAGGAGCTTCGATAGATATCGTTGATCATAATGCACATGCTTGGACTAATGCTGTAACAATATTTCCACGAGACAGAACGGTTAAATTTTATGGTGGTCATATATTTGATTTTATCAGAAATATCAGTAAAAGTGACCCTGTGTCTGTTTGGTTATTTCAAAGTTCAGAACATGATTACGATCAATTTGTACGGCCTAATGATGATATTTATCGTACAGAATCTCTTCATGAAGAAATGAGAAATCTTGTGCTGAAATATACTTTTGACGATATCAAGGTTGGAGAATTATTAAATAATTGTTTTACCGTACCATCGGTTGCTGCCCATTTCGCTCAGGAGAAAAATTCATGGAAACCGACACGATCGGAATTTCTTGAAGACGTCCAGAAAAGTTGTATAGAATATGGACACGGTGGATTATGGAATACTAAATACGACTATAGTGACGTTATCTCAGTTGATATGGTAGCATGTTATCCTGGGAGTTTTCTTGGATATGGAGAATGTTCTAAATACTTTAAGAGATTTGGACATCCATCACATGAGATGACCAGAGTAGCGATAAATGGACCCTTACCAGATTTTGACTTAACCGGATTTGCCTACATAGAATCATTCGAGTTCTCAGAAAATCTCCATATTATTACTTATGTTTGGTTTGGAAGACATTTTTCAGAAAAATGTTGGGTTCCAATAGTACTATTGCGATTTATGCTTGATGCTGGAATTTTAATATCGTTGAGAGCAAATGAAGCAATTATATCGAATAGTCCACAGAAGCAAGTTTGGTTACCAGAGCCTGTCGATGATGCCAGGAAAGAATTTCCTGATCTCGACGAAGATGACCGTAAATGCAGGGACGAACATGATGAAAAACTTGCAAAAGATCTTGGTAGAAAGATAATCGGTAAGTTTACTCAAGGTAGTTCATACGATTATAAACGACACTGTACAAGATTGATTATGGACGACGCTGAACTAGATTTTATAATCGCTGATACAACGGGAGAAAAAAAACACATTTATAAGCCGATGTAATGCTTATTTATCAGATGGAACCAACCTAGGTACGATTGTGAGCTATATTGATGGTGACTCACCGCAATTTACTCATTTAAGATCTTCGATGCTAGCCTATGTTTCGATAAATCTATTGTCGATGATAAATAGATTTCCTCGTTACGCTGTCAGAGTTGCTACGGATTCATTTTATATACATAAAAATATAAGGATTTATTAAAACCGCTACTCGGTAATGGTGAATGGGGAACATGGAGGATAAAGCAAGAAAATATACTTAGTTATTCTGAATCTGCCGACGTTGAAATTAAGGAAATATATTACAAAAATAATAATCAAGTATCAAAGTCATCTGCACCATCTGTATACGATCTTGTGGCTAGACATACGACTGTTTATCTTAACGGATGCGGTGGTTCAGGTAAAACAACGCGTGTGATTAAATTATTCATGAATAATAATTCAGATATAATTGTTTTGTCACCTACACATAAATTAGCCAGGGGAATAAAAGAACGAGGAGTAAAATCATGTACATATCATAGTTTCTTTAGATGGTACGGAGACCCATGGACTCCTGAGCGAATGGGTGAGAAATATATACCTAAGTATATTATATGGGACGAGGTAGACACAGTACCGTTAGAAATATTAAAAATATTCCTTGAATGGTTATTGACAAAGAATACTGCTGTGATAATGTGTGGCGATCATAGTCAACCACCACCCATTGTTGGACAGTCTCCACATGAATGGCTGAAGAATAATGTAGATTATTATGAAGAAATAAATGATGACTATAGAGCAATTGATGAACCGCTGAAAGAACTTAAAAGATTGATCAGACTACAGCCAGATAAAATACAATGTGAGATAATGCGTAAAATAATTCAGAGACTAATATGAACGATTTTCTGAGTTTATAGAGACCTGCTGATTTGATAGTCGCAAGTAGAAAGATAGTTCGTGATGAACTACAGGAGAAATTATTTCTGTTACATAAAGAAAAGTTTTCAGATCTACCTGTACCTTTGTGTTATCGCCCAGCAGATACTCGGCGACAGAATATTGAAGTTGAAATTCCTGGTGCCTTGGTTCCACCAAGGATACAAAATCTTGTACTGAATGATATTGTTTTGGTTGCTGTTGATGTTGTTGAGAGTGCATTGAGCATGGATAAATCTCCATGGACGTTAGGATACGCTATAACGATCCATTCTACACAGGGGTTAACTATCTCTGACACAAATATCTGGATTGTAGATGATCGCATCGAATGGTCGAATTTAGTCTATCTCGCAGTATCTCGTGTCAGAAGAATATCTCAACTGCATAGGGTTATTATAAATTTTACAGAAAATAATGGTCAATCTGTTAATAATGACATAATAAGAAAAAAACTATTTGGTTATAAACAATGTGACAAAAAAAATAATCGTGATTTTGATATCGATACTGAATTTATTATAACACTAAAACAACGACAGAATAATGATTGTGCAAGTTGTAACTGTAATATGTTGTGGCAATATTCGAATAATAATCCAAGACAATTTACCATAGACAGAATTAATAGTGATCTTGGTCATATACGTGATAATGTGATGCTAACCTGTCTTGAATGCAATCGACGTAGAGGTTCTGGTTCTGTAATTGTCTGTGGTGGTAATTGTGTATCCGCAGGAATTACTTGCAATTGTTCACGCACAAATCCACGTTGAGGGGCTGTCGAATCTAGTCTGTAGATTGGAGGTCTACCAGTGGATCTAACCACGCTAGAAATTGTATGTGTAGTCACGCTCCAGATAGGATCAGTTGCTCTTTTTTTACCACCTTCAAGTTCACCAGGTTCATATAAATATCTTACAGTTACATTACCTAATACTGGTTGCTCACGGCGCTGTCCCTTATCGCTACGGGGTATATATTTTTTTGTAATTGCATTAGAAGGTTTCATGGAAGTTGAACGAGTAATTTCATTATTTAATGCAGCTATCACACTTGGTAACCTTGCAACCCATTCACGAGATCGCTCATCGGATTTAAAGTCAGTAGATATTTCCTTTGCGTATTGATATCCAAATAACCGCTCAGCAAGTGTTCGATCAAATCGTTCAACGATAGCCTGATCACGATGAATTTCAGTATGTCCTCGTCTGATTTTAACGTTATGTCGCTTCATCAACGATAATACTGCACCAAGAAATTCTTTGCCAGGATCAACCTGTAATAGCTGTGGCCATCGTAGACCACCACGTTGATAAATTCGTTCAAACGCAGATGCAACTTCAGATGCTGTCTTTGCTGATAATGGTTCTGCTTCTTTATATCTACTTGCAACGTCAACGACAGTCAATGCGTATTTGAATGTGCGTGATTGACGTCCACGTGTTTTAATAGTATCATGAGGTAAAAACAAAATATCTGCTTGATGAACTTCATTAGGGATGCTGACATCAAAATGTGCGTATTGAAGTTTTTTAGGTGGTGGTAGATAAATTTGCCATATTGCCTGTCGTGCTAACCACGTTGCAGCAACAACGCGTGAGACTTTTGCTGCTTCAGCAAGTTTAGTAATCGCTGCTTTGCCTCTGCAATATCCTCTCGGGGAATAATAAATGGATTCCATTATAATAGTTATATAATTAATTACCAGCTCCTAACATTATTGTACCTTTCATGGCAGATTTTACTAGAAAACTAGCGAGTTTTTCTCTAACAGATTTATTAGGTATAGAATTTAACGCATGAATCAATTTTACATCTGCGAGACGTCGTTGCTGCAAATCTTTACTTTTATAAGCAACATCATGAACATGACATGCTTGATCAATCTTATTTACTGGATGCTCTCCTGGTCTTGGTTGATCTTGATCATCAAGTCGGATATCAAGTCGAGTTCCAGGACCACAATAATTATATCCAGGAAGATGTTTCTCACTGGGGTATTTAGCCCATGGAGCTCCTGGCAATTTCCCTAATGAAGCGGCTATATCACCACCTGACACTGTGTCCGGTGATAAATTTATATTTTTGTGTGCCACATTTTACACATTTACCTGTAATTGCACGTCTTTTATTTTTTGTTGTTATCGTTGTCAATCCAGTGGTGGATGTAGGTATTCTGCATCGAACACAATATAAACTCATATTATTTATTATATGGATATAACTGATTTCTCAGCGACATGAAAACAAGAACCAGTAAAACATCATCCAGCATTACCAAATTCGATAAGGATGATTATAATAGGTCCATCTGGATCAGGTAAAACGCAATTATTATTAAATTTAATAATGAGGTATCTCAAGTGGGACAAGCTGTATTTAGTAGCACCATCTGTAGATGATCAACACTGTTACGAGGTACTCAAGGATTTTAATGAGAAGCGAAATTAATTAATGAAGAAGATAAAAATAATGATGTTATCGATTTTATCGCCGACATTGATGAAGCCCCATCCGTAGACGACCTAGATGGATTCATTAATAATCTCGTAGTATATGATGATGTGATGCTGGACAGACAATCAAATCCAGCTAGAATATTTTCTCGAGGTAGGCATAAAAATACTGACGTGATTTATGTTACACAACGATATACACAAATACCTAAAGTAATCAGAGATAACTGTAACATTTTGGTTGTGTTTAATGGAGTAGATAATTATACTTTACAGAATATTTATTATACTTGGTGTTCAGGAGACATGGATATGATTAAATTTAAAAACTTCTCTTCAAAAGCACAAGCTGTTCCGTTCGGATTTATAACGATAAATCTACATGACCCAAGATAAAGATATCGTATAGGTCTGGATAAATTCTTTGGTTAATTTATAGCAGCAGAGAGGGTGAAGTGTTTAGATATACTCTTCTAGGTACATCTTAATTTTCTACAGATCTTCTTTATTCGTTCTGCTTCTTCGATCGCCTTGTACTCTTCTCGCTCTTTCTCATCACGTTGTTTCCGCTCGTTTATTATTCTGAAATCTTCGTCTTGGTCAGCAATAACAGGAGTTATTTTAGCGTAATTATGTAAATATTCACGTACAGTTGGAGGAGTTTCCTTTTTTATATTCTGCTTAATCCGATTTTGATAATAGCATAATAATGCGCTGTACTTGTGACCACCACACTTTGTACAGATTGCCGCACGCGATCCTATTCCACATCCAATACAACGTTGTAATCCATTAGATTTTTTTATATGCTGATTATGTTTTGCACAATATTCTCCGTGACATTGATTATTACAGGGTGCAGAAGTCTTTAACAACCACTTGCAGTTGTTCATTATTAATATACTTTATTTTTAAATTGTTTGCAACCCTACATAAAATTAATCAAAAACAGAGCAGCAGAGAGGGTGGGGTCGGCCTACGGATCGTTCTCATTGTTTCAGTGTCAATTGCTGGGGGCAATATTGTAAGGGATAACCGTCTTTTCCTATACAATTAGGACAAATATATACTCGAACGACAAACTGGTCTGTTCACCCTCTCTGCTGCTACAAACAATGAGGAAAACCAGGGAATGTACTTTTTTTTATAAACATTTATAATTATTCGTTAGAAAATATAGCGTCTCACCTCGCTGTCCGAGAAGAAATTCACGCAGTTACCCAGTCACAACTCGATTGCTAATAACTTCATGAAATACAGTTGGATGTAATTATTGTCTTTAACATACTCTTGAACATACTCTGCATCTGATATGAAGAGAACACTGTAGACCCATCATATATCCTGATCTGTTGTCATATAATGAACTATCGAATCGGAGTCTATTCTCAAAGATGAACATGTTTCTCGAAATGATCTGCTACTATGTAATCTGCTAGCCTATCCAGGTATACGCTGACATTCGCAAGCTGTCGTCGTCACTTTCAATGTGCACAGAGACGCTAATAATTAGCACACTTTTCTTTCATCGCCTTTTTGAGAGAGAGAGTGTGTGTGTGCGTCTGTGCTTAGATTCACGAAACACTCTTCAGTATAGAAATATTTGCTTATTTCATGTGTTGCAATATCTCTGGAGCAGGCAATTATGTAACTACATTTTACAGGTATCTATTAACAGTCAAAATGCTGAGGTTAATGATTGCTTTTGCTGCATGTTGCTTCTTGGCACAGGCTATTCTACCAGGTTATGGTAGTGGATTTAGAGGGTACGGTGGATACAAAGCTGGTTTCGGAGGTTCCTTGGGAGGTTATGGTAGAGGATTAGGTGGAAATGGCAGATTCGGAGGTCATGGAGGATTTGGCGGATACGGTGGATTCGGAGGATATGGCGGATCTGGTGGACACAGAGGATTCGGCGGGTTAGGTGGCTTCAGAGGATAAGGTTATCGATCAGGTATCTGTCTGTGAATGTCTTTCCATTAAAAACGAAATAATTTATTTTCAACAAATCTCGCTTTTGAGTATGTGCAACTCAAACATCTCTGCACGTCACCTATCTTTTCATTTATGTTTTACAAAACCTGCTCTTACGTATATATCTCGTCTCCTTCTCCATCTGCTTTATACCCATTATCACATCAACCATGGCTATTGCCACAAATAGTATTATCAAAAGAATCACAACCGTTGTCATAATTACTACTACTACTAGGACAAAGACCAAAACAACGAAATACAACCACAACGGCCACCACTCTCTTCGTACAGTGAAATTTAGAATTTCGATAGTGAAATCCTGCCAACAGTTGAATACGTTTTCATGGTCTTGCGGCATAACAGATATCCTTTCTAACTCCTCAAGCGCCATATCAGACACCTGATATACAAAAGTAACGAAACAGACTAACTTCGCCTTTTGGTTATAGCCATGTATTTGATAATTATTCAAAATAGATGTTTAGTTAGGTTTTGCGTTTGCTTTTCTTTGGCTTATAATAGTTGAACCAGTTCAAATCTTTCTGTTCACCTGACATGGGCAATATGTCGATCGGTGAGAGGAAGTCTCCATGTTATCCTGGATGTAAGGCGAAACGCTCCGGTGGCCTTGTGGTTAGCACGTCCACCTCAGATGCAGAAGGTCGCGCGTTCGAACCCCGGCCGAATCATACCAAAGTTTTGTAAATAAGGTACTAACAGCTGCCTCGCTAGGCGCTCTGCATTAAGAGGTTAGTGTTAGGACTCGTCTGCCTGGCGCCAGGATAATTCGATTGGGTGGCACATCACGCTGAGTGTCTCCTCATGATGCCCCAGTGTTAGACATCACAGTAAATTGCCACACTGGAGACGTCGTAGCTATATGACTGAAAAGTTCTTTAAGCTACTTTAAAAATCCAAATCACACATACACACACACTGCAAGACTTATATTCAACACACTGGATTCGAGTTAACATACAAGAACACCATCAATGTACTTTCACCATAGTTTCGTGAATCATCGCCTTCAAGATATGTAATATTTACTTCGTTCTAGCTTGTTTGTGGCACATGCGTTAGTAAATATCAAGTCATCACCAACAATACTCCAACCAATGATTTGTTTTATTTTCTTTTACTTCAGAGCTGCAAGGATGTTCCATGAGTCCAGGTCCACCTCGACGTTACCTACATCTACAATGTAAAGATTTCATCTAGTGTTATCATGAAATAGTTTCTGTGTAATAAACAATTAAATCCATAGATGACTTTGAGTCTGTTTATTTGCTATGTATGCTATGTTCTCGTTCTGAAGCGCTTTTATATTTGATACACAGAAAATTGTTGCTATAGAAAGGGAATCAGTAATGTTAGTGTTAATAAGCAACAGCGTAATTAAACAGCAAATAACAACCCACACAGCACCAAAAGTGGCCAATAAGTCAAGAAACTATTATGAAATAGTTTCAACATCAAATAAGCAATGATACATGAATCTAAGCAAAACTGTAAGATACCCTTTGTAGCTATGAGTTGAAAAAGGAAAAGTAAAGCAATGGAGTACAACACACATAACGTAAGTAGTTACAAAGTATTTCATTCAGAATGTTTAAAACTTATAGATTAATATTTAACACGGTAGAATTTTGATAGGCACAGGAGAAATCGTGATATAAGATTCTCTCGATGCAATATGTCTGGCAAAAGAGGGGTATCAAATATGTTATTTTAATGTATAAACAAATAACAAAGCTCAACTTCATCTATTACAAATAAATTTAAACTGTTTCCAAGCACAAAAAAATATGAGCTAAAGGTTATATTCCTGTTCGATGCCTATCATGGTCCACATAAAAGACAATTTCTTTCCATTAACAAATACATCATTTTTATAAACATAGCCTTAGATACATCAAATGTTTTTTTTCCAAGACAATATAAGTTTTCGGTTACATACCTTCCTCTAAATATGAAAAGTGACATTCATTGAAACCAAAACCTACTGGAAAAGGAATGTAGATATATTTTATGGACAAATCAAATATTTAGATTCACAGGTAATAAGATGAAAAGATATATGTATTAAGTTGTACCATGCAACTATGGAAGTCAGAATGAAACAATACTTTTTGGAATACCTGATATATCTGACAGTCACGTGCATGATCTCCTGGACTAATCAGGCTAACAGTTATGTTGTGGTAATTTTATAGCAGTAAGGATAGAATTAATCCGTGATACAATGATACGGTAATGTTTCTGGAATATAATCAGAAATGTCATGTTAGATTGGATTGTGCACTTGATAGTGATAACAGGAAAATATGATAAGAAACTAAAATTCATTGGAAGGTAATAGCAACTTCGCTAATTTTGAGGTACACGATAAGCCAGACGTTTGTGTGAAGAAAACTATAGCATATGTAGAAAACAAACGGCCTAAAATATAAGATACTAATAACAATTTTGTCGAAACTAAAGGAAATATCCAATAAATACATTTTTAAACTAATTTCCAATATCGTTTGCAAGAGCATGCTAACGGCACCATTAAAAAGCTTAATTATAAGTCGATACTCTCTGATTTTTTAGTTGATACTAATTACCATTTATTTCCAAAAATTCGTAAGCAAACGGGTGCAGATTTAACGTTCTGGCCAAGAATTTAACGGCACATTTTAAATTTTACATTTGTTCATAGCCTGCAACCAGGGGATCGATTTCCGTGAGCAGCTTAAGTGACAATTGAATGATTAGTTTCACAATCTTTTCTGAGATGTTTTTTATTCATGGAAACGTTTTGGTAGGCACATCTTTTGCAACGGTGAGATCAGATTTATGTTGCTTGTACAAAGTACAAGCATCAAAAGTGGGTTAAATACAACATTATTTTATTCATATAAGGACATTGCAGAGACGAATATTTAATTTTCTTTTCGTTTTCTGTAGTGACAGATGTTAGTAAGCTGACGCTAATATATTCAGTGTAGACCAGGATTTAATACTATATTAGCATTACTTTCTTGCTTAATATGAAATGTCTGACATCTGATTGGCTAACCTCATATTCCTGACCAATCAAATATCATGGTTTCATTTTAGTATGACATTGAGTGTAGGAATAGGAACGGTTTTATAATCACAGATTCAGGTCTGACTTTCATTCAACATCTCGACTTTTCTTCCTTATATTGACAATGTTAAACGTTTCATGGGTAACAGGAATATATTCAATGCATATTCTGGAGGTATGAGTAAATTGAAATGAGGTTATCATACTTGGAAAGAGTATCTCCTACCACGACAGTAATATAGCATATGATTCAATCCAAGACCTTCCGTCTGTCATACAACGACAGTAATTGAGGCCTATGGTACAACCCTAGACCATCGGTATATGTTACCACGATAGTAATATAGCATATGATTCAATCCAAAACCTTCCGTCGGTTATACAACGACATTAAATGAGGCCAGTGGTACAACACAGGACTATCGGTATGTATTACCACGACAGTAGTACAGCATATGATTCGATCAAAGACCTTCCGTCTGTCATACAACGACATTAATTAAGGTCAAAGGTGCAACCCGAGACAGTCGGCATGTATTACCATCACAGTACGTGGAACATATGGATAAAACCATAGTCCTCACGCATACTTTGTTTAAAAGATTTAAATACGATATTTTACACACTTTAACATTTTGTGTTCCAAGTAGGTTTGAGTTTAGTAATTTTTGACTTCATCTTTCTTTCGTATGTTATTTTGTCGTTCTTCAATATATTTGTCCTATGTTGCATGTTTGCTTTTTCCGAAGTGTTTGTCTCACATGGTGTTAGAGGCATGGTTATTGTCTGAATCATTTACGATACCTAGCTTTCCTCTGCACAATATACTTATCTGTGCCGTTGTTCTATTGATATTTGCCTCATCTGCGTATTATCTCTATCACTTCTGCCACAAATATCACACCAACAATTGCTATCATCACGAAAAATACAACAGTCACAACAAACATCACTACTGCCACTAAGGCGCTCCTGATCTGTGCAGCGATGTGTGCCTTATACAAGATACTTGTACTGAAATAACAACAGTTAATAAGCCCCTCATAATAATGTAACAGGCAGATTTTATTTGCATAACTCCTGTTCGTGTAGGACAGCGTTCGTTGATTCATTTAGCTTTCGTTATCGACGAGTGTCATTGTACATCATTAAAAGTTAGATTTGTATCTTCTCATAAATCTCAATAATCAACTGAGTGAACACGTATGAGATCCATCCAAACATGTTCTGTTTGATACCACCTCTCAGTCCATGTAATATTTACTTCGCTGTAGACTGCATTTGTCAATTATATAAGTTTTCAACAAGATCGATCTTATTTCCCTTACTGTTTCCCTAGTAATCACCGACAAGCTTGCTTTAAACCATGAAATGAATTTTTGAGAACAGAAGGAAGAATCACTCTTGAACAAAAACTAGGTTTCGAGTATGTCCAATGAATGCTAGGAAATCAAATGGAGCAGAAATATACGTGAAAGGAAAGCAACAAATTCAAACGGTTCTTTCAATCTTTTTGGCATCTTGTTTATTTGACATAAATATGAATCAAATTTAGTCCACAATGATCATCATTCTCTTTTATTGTGTTTGCTAGAACCTAACAGATTCCATCATTAAAATGTGCATATTATAATCTAAGACGACATCGTTGGTTAAGACCATGATATGTTTCCATAACATCTTCATCAAAGTTTATTAGTTGTTATAAAACTATCTATTAATGCAATATCTTATTTTCTGTGAATCTAATTATATCTTTCATCACCTTAACTTGCTGCATTTCTTTTGTAATTAGTTTTGTTTCAAAGAAAGACACATTATAAGGATAATACCTAAAAGGGAAAGTATAATTTCTTCAAAAACGACATTCATTGCATCGTTCATTTGTTTTGAAAAAAAGAATTCTAATATTTCCGGAAATAATATTGTTTATTTTTGCACCCTGTCCTGACTGTCGTCAAACATGAAAATCAGCTTTGGCTAATATTTGTCTTTTTGTAAATGTGCTAAAGTTATATATTTGTATACTAGACCAAGAACAGATGATCTATTTTAGTATGCATACCATTTAGATATTTCACATCCTGCTATTGGAAGCAATATTTACAAAAAAAGTTGATAGAGTTTTCACAAGGTCAAATCCCTGTTTCTCCTGTTCCTAGAAACCGGTATTCACTGTAAAATATTATTCTATCCTGTCCTTACGTGTTAACAACCTATAATAAATGAATATCTCGAGAAGTACCATAAACTACAAAAATGAGGATGTAGTCCTTGATCATTTTCTAAATCTGTGGTCTAATCCGTGGATGGTAAAACTGTTCAGAAAGCAAAAAGAAATGAAAGATGATTTGATTGAAAATTGAGATCACCATTATTTCATTTGGAAATATAATTACGTACCATTAATTATTGATGATGCTTACCTTATATTTCGTTGTGACAAATGACACATGTAACTAAAAAAAAATTGCGAGAGACAGACGTGTATGATTTGAAGATAAATGGAAAGAGAAATACCCTGTCACAAAAAGGGAAACAAATACAGACTTAGAATAAATGGAGATAGGTATTTTAATGGAGAGGAAGCTACGAAACAGATTATAAAAAAGGAAAGACAGGAATAAGTATGACACACATTGATAAGCATTAAGGTGATCAACCAACTGCTGTCCGCTGGTTAAGAATAAAAATGCATCAGATGGAGAACACAGCACACATCGCAGAAAAACAAATACAAAGTAGTACATGATCGAATGGTTTTATTACAAAGAAAGCATATCATATTATCGCTAGGCGGTTTCTATTCAATATATGACCACATCTCGACAGCTTAAATCAAATCAAAGGTTAGTTCTGTAGACATGGAATAACTGCATTATTGTGACGAAATATGAGAGAAAATTCTTACCAAGCTTGTCGGTGATTACTTGGAAAACAGTAAGGGAAATAAGATCGATCTTGTTGAAAACTTATATAATTGACAAATGCAGTCTACAACGAAGTAAATATTACATGGACTGAGAGGTGGTATCAAACAGAACATGTTTGGATGGATCTCATACGTGTTCACTCAGTTGATTATTGAGATTTATGAGAAGATACAAATCTAACTTTTAATGATGTACAATGACACTCGTCGATAACGAAAGCTAAATGAATCAACGAACGCTGTCCTACACGAACAGGAGTTATGCAAATAAAATCTGCCTGTTACATTATTATGAGGGGCTTATTAACTGTTGTTATTTCAGTACAAGTATCTTGTATAAGGCACACATCGCTGCACAGATCAGGAGCGCCTTAGTGGCAGTAGTGATGTTTGTTGTGACTGTTGTATTTTTCGTGATGATAGCAATTGTTGGTGTGATATTTGTGGCAGAAGTGATAGAGATAATACGCAGATGAGGCAAATATCAATAGAACAACGGCACAGATAAGTATATTGTG
>JAECUM010057569.1:0-28529 GCA_016617855.1 Megalonaias nervosa
TAAAATAGAGACAAACTGTCATACATACAATTATTTTTATTATAAAGGATATATACAATTTTATAAAGTGTATTGGTATTAAGGCCATTAGGATACAAAATATCTAACTTATGAATCCAATAAGTTTCTTTTATGAGTCTATTTATGTCTCGATGCACAATATCTATTGGTATGAGAGACAAATCGAGTAGAGAGTGATTATTGGTAATAAAATGTGTTGAAATATTAGAGGAGAACTGAGGATCTCTACAATTTTTTTATATTAAGGCGATGATTATTCATTCTCTTAGAAAGTTGTTGTAGCGTTTGTCCAACATATAGCATGTTACAATTTTTACAGGTTATCAAATAAATTACATCATTTTATACAGTTAGCGTTATAACGTAGAGAAAATACTTCTTTTGTATTTGCGTTACTACAAGCAGTACTTTCTGTTACGTTTGCACGTTGAGAACACCGATTTCTGTTACATTTAGACGACGAAATATGTCTTTTATATCTTCTGTCTGTTTAGTTCTATTTTAAAAAATGCAAATTCTCGGGTTTTCTATAAGCAAGAATTGGTTTATTTTTGTAAAGTGTTTTTACGCTGTTTCTCCTTGATAAATTTAAGAGATTCAAATAATTATTAAATATAAGACCTATATTAGCTTCATGTTGAATAAGATTACGGGCTTTGTTCAGCGCTGAATCAATTATATGTGTAGGATAATTTCTGTTTTGGAAATATGTTTTTAATTCATTCAACGAATTATGTAATTGACAATCATCTGAAATAATGCGTTGGTATCTTTTGGTCTAGCTATATTGTATACCGTTCTTACATGACATGGGATGACGTGAGGAATATTCCACATACTGGTTGGATATTAGTTTCCTTGACATGAATATTTGTAGAGATAGTGTTATCAATATTTTTTATTACATTTACATCTAAAAATGAAACATTTGTACTAGATGCAGTATAAGTAAATTAAATTGTCGGGTGATAATTATTTAGGCGATCAATGATTTTTTTTTCAGCCTTCAGATGAATGGTTCCAGATCATAAAAATGTCATCGAAAACTCCAAGTCAAACAGACGGATTAAACTTTTCGTTTTGAAGAAAATATTTTTGTAATTTACCCATGAAAAGGGAAGCGTATGAAGGAGCCATAGGACCACCCATTGCCGTACCCATTACTTGGATGTAATTTGTATTATTAAATTGAAAATAATTATTTTCCAAGATAAGTTTTGTTATTTTACAAATATCTTCACTAGATAGTGTGCTATTATTAGGATTGTTGTCAATAAAATATTTACATGCTTTAATACTATCTGTGTGCGGAATGTTGGGAGTGCAAGTGACAAACAAATTACTAAAGACAGTGCCCTGGTTGACATGTGTGAACCTGGAGATGCCATTATGGCAGACAAAGGATTCCTTATTTCAGAAATCACAACCCCAAAAGGTGTCCATCTCATCATTCCTCCGTTTAAACAAAAGAAAAACCAGTTCTCAAAAAGAGAAGTGCAACAAACACGAGCAATTGCAAATCTTTGTATCCATGTTGAGGGACAGATGGAAAGGATAAAAATTTTAATATTCTTCAAACTGTTATGCCTATAAATATGTCACAACAAGTAACAAAGATATGGAAGATATGTACACAATTAATAAATTTACAGCCACCACTTTGCAAAGCAAATTATTATTATAATACTTTAATTTAGATGTATTACAACAGTCTGTTATGACCATATACATGACATTACTTTCAAAATTTTGTGGTAATAATTTTGACTGTTAAAAACACCTGCCTGTATAACAACGCACATTTAAAACTCATTTAGTAAACATGTAAACTGCAGTTTTAATAAAGAAAACATGAAATTCTTCAGTCCATAGTGTTGTGTTACCTTTTATTCAAATCTCATTGAGTCGATAAATTACTCGAAATGTCACCTTATGTCATTAATTTGCAAATCACTTTATTTCTCTTTCTCGTCATCACTGACCGACTGGAAAGAGAGGAACACCTCTAAGCACACGTGTTGTGTACATTTCAGGAATAATTCCCGTCAAGGAGAAAGAACTTAGTTTTTCTATCATAATATTCCAGAATTCTAAATTGAATGGAATGCGTTGAATAGATGGTGGTTGCTTCAAAGTCCAAACCACAAAATCACACCAATCCTTGCCCGTGATGGCCATTTGTCCTTGCACTTGAAAATAATATTCATGCTTCCTTTTTAAGATTGCACTGCCATGGAGGTCTAATGTGCAAAAGAAATCTGAATCTTGAGCACATTCACTTGGAGATTTAAATTTCCATCTGTCGGATGCTGGACACTTTATTTCCAGTAACCCTGAGGAATCTTTACAACAAGGATCATGAACAACTCCATCTGGACTTGCACCCAAATGAGGAAAAAGTGTGTTAACATAAAGCCCACACGGTGTCACATGAAGATCTCGATGAGATTGCGTCATGATATTTATGTAAGTTATCCGGGCTGCAGGTTCATGATTCTTACCCCATTTGACATACTTGTTATCAAATGATGTATAGCCCATGATAACTTTTACTAAATTGTCTGGACCAGTAGTTTCTTTACTCATTGCCACTTGGCCAAACTTTGAACTTGTAATTCTTCTTTTGTGGTATTCCATCCACCTATTATTAGTATGCTCACCTCTCGTTCCAAATTCTATTTTGACACATTGTTCTTTAGAATAGGATATGTTTCTGAAGTGATTATAGAAATGAACTGTGGCGCTTTCAGAAGATAAATCTGTTTTATCAGAAAACATGAAGCCAATGTTGTCGTTGAGTGCTGGTATGCTATCTTCTTCATCCTTGATCTTCTCAAAATTGGTTAACCAGCCAGCTTTGGACTTGAGCTTTAAATGCTTTAGTCTAAACCTTTCAACAGTAACAGTTGGTTTAATGATGGCTCCTCAATATTTTATAGTGAGTGGCGAAAGGAAAGATCCTTTGATTTCTTAGGACTAAGACGTCGTTTCCTGGGATTATTCCATTTTGATTTGGCAGATGTCGAAGCATTAGTTCCATCTTTGTTCTTGTCAGATATATCCACCAGTACATATAACATTGCATCGATATGATTGCAGGTTTCACCCAGACTGAAAAAAAAAAACAAAGTCAAGAAAAAGAACTGGTGTACAAGGTCCCTCACTGTTATATATGTATAACTAAATATATATTGTAATAAGTGATTAAATTTAACTAGGGTTAGGGTAGGTTGGTGGCATGTTGTAAATGCATAGCCATATATTTTTCCTATTATTCCAATTTAGTTTTTAACTATAATTCATGAAGTATGATACACATTTTAGAATTGTTTTAACAATATATTTGGGTAATTTTTTAATCCTGGAACTTGGATATTTAAATAACTCAACCAAAAAGTACAGGATATGCAGATTTATATTTTAAGCCAACTTGAGAAGATAGGAAAATGTATGTCCTTTTTTCTTTAACAAAAAGATTGTTGGCATCCGGTCTTGACATTAACTTTTAATAAGGCAAGTATCACAAGACAAAATATATAAACATGAATTAGTTACCCAGCTGTACAATTGCAATCTGCTGAATTCACATTTCCAGTGACTTTGGACAGATTGACCCATACAGTATAATCCTTCTTAGCACTGTTTGGTAGTGACGGTATCATTTGACATCTCACGTAACAATGTGAACATTCCTCCGAAACATTCTTAAATTCAACATTGTGGACGTGCTGGTCTTGAAAAAACACTACACTCTTCAACTGTCGCTTTGCCTTCATTGTCAAAACTAAATAATTGTAAACGTCATTGTCTGTAAAATTAGGAAAATTACTGTAATGTGTCGAATTTTGAAGAAGTACTGGATCCTAAAGCTTAATACATTACGAATTAAAATTTTATCATAGTCAAGCCAGAAAAGTCTGAGAAAATTCAATTTGATATTTCCCTTGTTTCATCTGTGAAACATAAAAGGGTCTACGTTTAAGCCTCAGTGGAATTGACCCAGTCATCGTAAGGGTATATTGGCAGAGAGTACATTAGAGCCACCGACCGTATCTGTTTGGAGGGGACATTATGTCAAATAATTGATCTTCAAAGTGAAGCTAATTGCATCATATTCTAGGCTGTCAATAACTGATGAAAGTCATGATTATTTTGGGAAAAATTTAGGAACAGTTGGTTTCGATTGGTCAGCTAAAATTAAGGCGTACACTTTGGAAGTAATCTGAATTTTAGGTAGCGACTTGGCTCAGAATTCTTTAGTCCAGTTTTGCTTGCGAGAAATCGAATTTGAGACTCCGGTGGAAAAACCTGAGAATAGAGCTTTCCACCGTTAACAAAGTAGAGAAGCCAGATAGATGTCTTGAAAGGAAAAGATAGGCTAGAGTGCTAGGATGCACGATTGTGTGGAAAAGAAACAGCATTAAGGGAACAGCTTCCTATATTCCTCCCGAGAAACTCGATGAAGACAGTCCAAGAGGGAAGTCCGCAAATAGAGAGTTCAGAATAGAAGGATCAAGAGGAAGAACCAAGCATACACGCTAGACGTGGAATATACAAAGTCAAGAGAGAACGACGCCAGGTGCTGCAAGTCAGGCGTGGACATTGTACACTTTTCACCACTCGTTACTATGATGAACGAATCCGTAAATTGAACACTGCAATTAAATTCCATTAATGTAAATCTGTTGGATTTTAAATGTATTTTAGTTTATGTATTAATTAATTAAATTTATTTTATTTTTATTGTTTAAGGAGGCTCGTATTTGTTTATTTCTTCTCAATAGTCTTGCTCAGTTCTCTGTCAATGTTCTATCTATTCACAACGGGCAATAAACTCGAGGGAGGTCATCCTCTAGATAAAGATCGCCAAATCAATTAACAGAGGGGCACACACACACACACACCGCACACACACACCGCACTCACGTCTAACGCACACGTCGCACGTCCACTTTCCTCCCCTCCCCCTTTACAGTTACACAGATCTTTCGTCCAATTATTCAATGACAACGGCGATGGCATTTTCTCACCAAGAGGAGTGACCAGTTTCTCGGTTGTCCTTGAATTGTGTCCCTTCTGATCGTTAACGAAACACAATTTACGTCTTGTAGGCTCAATGCTTTAATCCCCATCGCTCGCTTGACTAGTTCTTCTTTTCTCCCACTAACATTCTGCCCATGCTGTCTCAGGTAAGATTTAAGTTCCCGGATTTTACGCCTCTCCAAAGCGTCATCATATAAATAGCTGATTGTAGCGAGTGATCAAAATCGATAAACATAGCCCCCGGAAGTTGATTAAGTGATGACAACGCCCCCTATCTAAGGGAAGTAAGTAACTTATTGAAAAGGCCTATAGTGATGTTGCATCTAATCATACCAGGATTGAGTTATCAGATAGCTCTGGAATAGACTTCAAAGTTTTAATGAAATTTGTAGTATCTTTAATGCATGAAGGAACGAACAGTTTACGAAAGAGTAAAGAAGAAAAAGTCAAAAAGTTGAAAAAACTGGAGAACAGCTTATAATGCCATAAAGAACCGAAAAAGCAGCAGCAGAAAAGCAACATCATCACAACAACAGAGTAAGGAACGGCAAGAAAGAAAGTATTCAAAATCCAAAGAAACCACGGCAAGGAACAGTAATACACATATATCACCTCCCAAAACATCAGTAAACCAAAGAGTCAACAGAAATAGGATATTATAGATCCAAACATCAATAAAGAAATTCGAACGGAATATAAATTTTCTTTATAACAAAATCTGCTCTTTTGCACTTTTCCCGTCAAAATATCCGTAACTATGACAAAGAATTCTGATAGAATGGACAGATCACTGAAAGTGGTCGTATAATCAATCAATTAATCAATCAATCAATTAATCAATCAATCAATCAATCAATCAATCAATCAATCAATCGAGAGAGAGAGGGAGAGAGAGAGAGAGAGAGAGAGAGAGAGAGAGAGAGAGAGAGAGAGAGAGAGAGAGAGAGAGGGAGAGAAAATTCCAATAACAATGAAGTGGAACATTTCCACAAACTTTCGAAGACAGAGGTAGTTTATCCAGAAAAAAACCCTACTTTTAAAGACACATAAATGATGTCTTGATTTTCTAGCCACAGAAAGATCATGCAATTCTCTCGTGATTTCCTCCTTCTACATTTGAATAGCGAAACCGATCATATATCAAGCCATTCTTTCAACAAAATTCTGAACGCATCCTCCACGTTGTCGTCTTTTACGTACGTATGACACTCTTATGTTTGGCAATGAAATTACGATACATAACCTGATGTTGATGTAGAATTGACAGAATGTGTTTCGTAGCGTTTTGCTTCCAAGATTGAACGCCACCACTAACTTGAATAATCCTGATTAGATTCTTGAATAGAAGCACTGGGGCTCATATGTGAAAATGATATGCAATGAAGAGTAAGTATAAGTTAAGAAAATCGTTAATATTTATTTTATTTACATTATGTAATAATAATATTGTTATGCACTTGTTATGCACTTGGTTAAAAAAGAAAACAGAAACACCATGTGTCCTTTGTGGAAAGTAAACACAAGTTGTGAAACCAATAGGTTCCTTAGTAGTGCGGGCAACCCCCCTCCCCCCCTTCCCCCGTGGTCAAATATCTTTTGGACTTACTATAAACCGGTGTTTTCTGAAATAATTTGTACTAATAGACAGGGCCGACGAGGGGGGGGGGGGCAAGCGGGGATGTATCTCTGGTGCCCGGGCCCGTAAGGGGGCCCAGGTCGAAAAACACTTTTTAATTTTATAAAAGAAAAATTTTATTTGAACAAGAACTAGGAGAGGCCCGGGTGTTTCTTACCCCAGAGCACGTGATCGCTCTCTACGACCTTTCTGATAGATATTATTTATTTCTTTTTATATATATATATATATATATATATAAGTATATATATATATATATATATATATATATATATATATGCGTATATATATATGTTATCTTTCCTTTTTGCAGCTACCATACACATATATCTGACCATGCATACTTTCTTGTCTCTGTTTAAATAACTTCTAGATGTAACTACTATCTGCAGATACCCAAGGGGATCTTCATAGATTTAATTTCATTCCGACTGCATGAAAATTGAATCTCGGGGGATAAAGGTTTACTTGATAACTAATACATATGATTTGTAGATTAATATACATAGGTTACATTTTGTTATGTTCCTTTATGTCCAGTAAGTTATAATTATTCTATCTGCATACCAACATGCATAGCATATAGACTCTAATAATGAAACTAATTAAGGCGTAAGTTGGGAATACTAGACGAAAGACCGGATGCACCCGATAACCTCTTATGCTAAAACGTTAATTGTGCCATCATCTTGAAATTTAATAATTTACATCCAGACCGATAACATCACATGTCAGTGTAAAATTTACGAAAATATGTTCTGTAAATGATATCATACAACTTACACTTTTTATACAATGTATTCTTTCCGTAAAGTTTTCCATCCTGATTCTTTACTTGTTGATTGGTCAAAGGCACTTGCCTTTACTATCGCTCACACATCTCACCTCTGTCCGCCTGCGTTCGAGTCTCAGGCTCGGCCAACGTGTGCATGTGATGTGAGAGAGCTTACTAGTAGCTTCCTGTGGATATGTGGTTCTTCCAGACGTTTTTTCGCTATCTTCTTCCACAGAATCTACTGGCCGCCATATATATCCTGTCAATGCGCTGAAAAATGGCGTTAAAACAAAAAAACAAAAAAAACCCCAAAAAACTCTATGCAATATATAGTTTATAGTATCTTTAGGCAATCAATATTTTTCTCACTTTAATAATAATAAGTTGATAATAATAATAATAATAATAATAATAATAATAATAATAATAATAATAATAATAATAATAATAATAATATAATTAAAATAATAATATATTCTCATTATTATGATACTAATAATGCTCATGTTGAACTACTAATGGTGTTCATAATGGTGAATATACTTGTAACTTGATTGTTTGTTGTTATTATTATTATTATTATTATTATTATTATTATTATTATTATTATTATTATCGTTAAAGCCAAAACAAACAAAAAAAATGTATGAGTATGGGATATTTGTGATAATTATGTTATTGTATTTTTGGCTGACCTAGTTCTTGATCTTGATTCAGATTTCGTAAACATGGAGTGAAAATCATTGGTCGTAATCAAGGTCATGAAACGTTTTATTTTTAAATTCATTTCCAGTGTGGGAATCATTGATTCTTAGCTAAAGCCTACGTGCTAATTGCCATATTATTTCACTGCGCTGTTCTAGTTGGGTTTCATACTCAATCTCAGTGTTTCTGAGTCAGTTGTAAAATATACCTTCAGGCTGAAAGGTATTCCTGCTGTTGCCATTTGAATTGAGTTTTATTTATTCAAAATAATTTATTTTCCTTGGAGACTTCATCACGTGTGTTAACCGAAATTCTTGGACAAAGACATTTACTACAAATTATTCGGAATTCTAAAGCCTGAATTATATTCTTGGTGACTCAACAAGGAACTGTTGACACGTCAGCACAAAACTGGTTATAGAGGGCGTCATCGCCTTCCATCTTGGAACTTCATCAAGATTCGAACTTGGATTCAATTTAGAACTTTTTAGTGATAGGACTTATATTTTTAAATTCCAGGAATAGTTTTTGGATTAGATTCATAAATCGTAAGTCCTTTTCCATATTTTTACCCTGTTTTCAAGGGAAATAAATTAATTTTGTTAAATTTTACAAAGCTTGATGGCTTCACTCTTTTCTTTGCTACTTTGTACGAGCCTAGTCACGTAACAATATCAAGATGGTCGAAACAACGCGGTCCCAAGAAAGAATACATTACTACTATATGCTTGTGAATGTCCGCGTTAGTGTTCAGCCAAATTTGATTTAAAACTGGAGAATCTCACAGATTTTACAAGGTCATATTACAATGAATCGACAAGGCCAATGTATAATATATGGAAAATGAAAGTTATATTTACAGCATCCCATGGTGGTTCAGCGTATGCAATAGCTCGATCAGAGTCAACCATAGAAACAAGTTACATTTGTCATAAATCTGTCATCATTAATGGTTTCGAAAGGATGCACGTAAAGTTTCACATTGCTACAAAAAGATAATGCCTGTTTAGAAGCTTGTTATGTTGGCATGTTTATGATGACTGCATAGTTTTATCGGACATGAATAATTCTCCGGATGGTTGGATGTTGCTTTATCTAACCGACAAAGAATAGTATTCGAAACATCTCTAATATGTAAGTACTGTTCTATACAGATATGAATTAAATGTAGGAAGAAATAAAGCTGAGCATCAAAACTACAAAGAATGAGAAAATGGTTCATTGGATAATCTATGTAAATATTTCACAAATAAGCGTGAAAATTTTATTTTCTTCATAAGGAGCTATGTAAGTCATGTGGGTTGCTAGGGGTAACCACACATTGTTGACATGCAAGGATTTAACAGGCACAACTATGTATATAAATATATTGCGATACAGCAATTATGCATCCATCTTTGAGACTACTTTCATCACGCTCAGTTGTAATGCATTTGAAAAAAAAAAAAACTTTAGTCACAAAATGGGACCACACAATATGATCGAATCAAGACCAGCCCATCTTTCGCAGTGTGTAGATAAATATATTTGATAGAGAATTGATTTGAATATGGATATTTAGCAGGATTGAATTTAAATGCCAAAAAAAAAAAACAAAAAAAAAAAACATCAATGGTACAATTACCATTTAATTTTGTTTAAGTAGTTGACCGGTGCCAAAGATTACGTGTGTAGGCTATCTATCAGTTTTAAAATAGTACAGATAAAACAGAGAAAAACTGATGGATTAATAAAGGAAGGGAAAATAAAAAACAGAGATGTAAAGAGTGTGACATCCAACGAAATCAAACTGGCATTACAGTGGAAATGAAAAGATTAGAGACAAAGACCGATAAAGAATGATATGTTAATGTGGGAAATTAGCACATAGAGGTTGAATTTATATTCACACACACACACACACACACACACACACACACACACAATGTGGGGAATTGCTATGGTTGGGGTGGGGTGTTCCCAATGGTTTATTTAAACTATTATAGAAGTCTCACCCAACTCTATTTTGTTGGAAGTTAAATTTAGTGAAAGATAGATGTAAAGCTCCGAGCTCTCAGTCAGCAATACCGACGGTTAATGGTTAAATATACAAAAAGACTGAAATTCAATGAATAACAATTTAATAAAATTTAATAATCAAATGACTCAAATTTCCAATTACACTCATTCCGCTCGACCATTTAATAAGCCTATTGCATCACTTGATTAGCAGTGTGAGACTGATTTCCACCTGTCCTTGTATTTCTACTCATCTAGTGTATCCTTCTCTCTCTCTCTCTCTCTCTCTCTCTCTCTCTCTCTCTCTCTCTCTCTCTCTCTCTCATTTCTCCCACTTCCTTCTCCCCTTCCTACTCGAC
Organism: Megalonaias nervosa; assembly: GCA_016617855.1. Taxonomy (NCBI): domain Eukaryota; kingdom Metazoa; phylum Mollusca; class Bivalvia; order Unionida; family Unionidae; genus Megalonaias; species Megalonaias nervosa. The sequence goes on from JAECUM010057569.1 coordinate 10,538, forward strand.
TTTTCCCCAAATTCCTTCTTCTCCTCCTTCTCCTCGACTTCCTCTAGACTCCTTCTGCTCCTAGACCTCCTCTAGACTCCTTCTCCTCCACTTTCTCTACCACGTCTACTCTTCTGTCGACTTCGACTGTCTCGGCAACAGCCTCAATTCCGTCTCCAGCTCTTGAAGACTTGGGACCCAGTTGAACCCGAAAGTTTTGTGTCACCTTAAAAGCTTTCTATGAAAACACAAGGTCGGTACAATCTTTTCCCTTAGCCCTCTCATCTCACACTACACTCAGTCTATCATCAGATAACGGCTATTAAACGCATTCGTTCATATCGAGATACCCATACGTTCTTGCATGGTAAAACAACGTCATAATACAGCACGGTATCAATTGCTTCTCATACATACATCAATAAATTCCGTCATATCAATACATATTCCTAATCCCGTTATACTACACAATATCACCATAATCAGACGCATTTCTTTACCTTACAGCTCATACAAAGTACGCAAATATTCAAATATCCATGCTTTGATATATTCATACGTCCATAGTAACTAATCTTACGTACTTCAACCATTCAAAATTCACAATTCAAGCATGTGTAAATTCTAGCATAACGCATTATCGAATGCACTAGTTTACCACGTGGACTTCCTTTTGATCTTGGAACTAAGCTTTAACACATAGATGTGATAACTAAAGGCCTTTGTTTATATGGTGCGAGCTGTCGCCAGTGCCGACTCAAGATTTCGGTCTCCAGCCGGTCATGTAACCTTGTGTAAGAGATTAACACTAGCCAGCGGCAATCTTTAGACATCAAGCACATGGCCGCAGTAATATTCCCAAGACAGGCAGATTATACCTTATACATGACTTTATAGCTAGGGCTAAGCAAACGTGACACCCACACCCACACCCACACCCAAACACAGCAATTGTTTAAATCTAAATTAAGAATGATAAGCCTAAATTAAATATTAGAGGGTTTGATAAAATTGGATAAAATAAATGAACTGATGAATGCCAGGTTTAAAAACTAAAAGGCAGTGTCCCTTGTCATCTTCCTCTAATTCAGATTGACGCCCCGTAACCATTTAATCACATAATGACTTTGTATATATCTAGATAAAAATAGCAAAGATGTCATGCATGATGAAATATGTTACTGGCAAAAGGGAAAACTTGAAACTACGATGAACGAAATCCTTTCACGGATAAACAAGCTGGAATTGGATAGTTGGGCATTTTTACGATTAAATTGTCATCTGATAGTTGTTGTTGTTGTTTAGGGTTTAATGCCATTTCTCAGTTCAAGATAGAGCCCATATGGCGGCCAGTATTACTGGTAAGAAATACCAACGCACAGGAAGCTGCTGGCCAGCTTTTCCACACACCCACATTGGCCGAGCCCGAGACTCGAACCCATGTGGACAGTGGTACTTGGTGGTGATCGGTAAGGGTGAACGCTTTAGACCACTCAGGCACACGGGGCCACATCTTCTGGTAGGATTAATATTCTAGATGATGACGATGAGCCAACTGACTGGATTGCAAAATAGCAACAACCTAACAGACATTGCATAAATAAAACATGTCTTGGGTGCACATATTGGAAAGAAAAAACATTCGCCTGTTTGCACTGCCAAGAGGTTAATACGACTCGAATGAAGATATTATGAAAAAATTCCAGTACTGTGTATCAAAATCGAAATAAACTCAGTCTACGATGCTCCTGGTCAGTGTCAGTTTCTTACAGACTGACATGGTTATGAAAGTGGGCAAAGTGGTTGAATATAGCAACAATTTAAAGAGGTCCAATTACCAGTTTACGCTGAGATTAACACATCTGGCATCTTTTCGATTATCCTAAAGACTGATAAATAACCTGAGATGCGAAATTGCAGCGGACTAAAGAACGATAAAGCCAGCAAAAATTATGTTAAAGGCACGGGAGATGATGATAATGATGATGATGCTCTTCTGTGATCCTCGCCTTACATCGTTGATATAACTACTGTCAGGATGGAGGTACCTGTGCATATCACATGTTTTAAAGCGATGTGATAATGGGATTTTCAGATGAGTAACAATGGTTTTCTTTATGGAGTAGAGCCTGACAATTAAGTCCATCATAGTTTGTACGTTTCCCATTGTACATTGTACACAGTTCTGCATTGTTTACAATGCTGTTAAAATGCAAATGACAAACCCACAAACCTTAAACGTAAATTCAGATATTTAGCACGAAACGAACAGAAAATTTACCAGCTCTCTTAGCGAAAAACTAATAACACTGCCAATATTTCCAGGCAATGCTGTTGTTCTTTAGCAGCAGAGAGGGTGAACCCTACAACGTTTCTGAGCCCTTATTTTTGCAATTTAACGGTTCTATCGATGACATTTTCTCTAATTGATCTCCAGTATTATGATACCCTTCGAATATTTCAGAGAGGGTGCACCTACAACTTTTCTGAGCCCTTATTTTATAAAAATAAAGGTTCTATCGATGACATTTTCTCTAATTGGTCTCCAATATTATGGTACCTTCGAATATTTCAGCACCGGGTCACTCAATTTTTGTCGTCCACGCTCTGCTGCTATAAATTAAACAACTATTATAAATAATGAGTATCGGAGAACCACATTCAGCTAGATTAGCTCGAGAGCGACTACAGGCAATTAGAAAATATTTACCCGTCCGTGATTTATTCAAGAAACAATTACAATCACGTCAAGAATCTCAGGTGGAATTTGAAGAGGATTCACAACAGTTATTTAAACCTATTACTGAGACCACTAAAGGTCTTCTTCCTGCGTTAGAAAAAACCGCTGAAGCAACTGGAAAAATAGCAAAAAGAACAAAACAGACAAAAGGAATTTTACGTGGACTTCCAGCTGAAATAGCTGCTGCTCAACCGATGCGAGAAATACTTGAAGGTATTGAACAAGTTCGTGGTGAAATAGGTGATATAAAAGATCGTACACAAGAACCAGAAAAACTAGAAGAAGAACAAATAAGAGAGAAAACTGATATAAATAACAAATTTACCGAAGATGCTATTGCTGATATTACAGGGGCTAAAGATGTAGTAGTATTAGCTGAGATTGCTGTGAAAAGCTATAATGATCGAGGACGGTTTTTAAAATCTGAATATGCTGATAAACCTGTAAGTCATGAAACCTGGTACAAATGGATATTTCGTATATATTATAAAACTGATCAGGCCAGAAATGATGATCCGAGATATATCGTGTAATAAATAGTTATCTTTCGTATATACAATTATCACCAGAACAACAACAACAATTAATGCAACAAAGACGAGAAAAACAACAACAAAAACAACAACAAAAAAACAACAACATAAACCAGAAAAAAAATCAAAACCATTTGAGCAGTCACTTCGTGATTATCCAGTATCACCGAAACCAAAAACATCACCGAAACCAAAAGAAGAAACTGAGGAAGAAGAAGAATTTTATGATACTCCTGGAGCAAATGGAAGTGGTTTAGGAAGTGGCCTTATTACTTGTCCCAATAACGCCCTTGCTGATGTTGATCGACTAGAAATCCTCATTGGAGGAAAACGAGCTGGCAATAATTCTACAGAGATAATTAATGAAGCAGCTGATATTTGTCAACGATTATTTACAGGTGGAATTATGGATGTTAATGTATATCGATCCCTCATTAATGAAATTGCCGATGGCTACTATAGTGACTGAGTATGTAATTAAATAACAGCTACTATAATAAAATGATCGTATATAGTAATCAACGTGGACCAAACATGGTCAGGGTAATAAATTCACGATTACCAGTATACAAAACAACCTACGGAGATGGACTAGGCGATATTGTTCAGGGTCTGTTTAGAAGGATAGCCCCAAAAGCGATACCGATTGCAAAGCAACTGGGAATGAAAGCTATTGATGTTGTTTGTGAAAAAGGTATTGGTGCTGTTGGTAATCTCGCTAGTAAAGCGTTTTCAGCGATCAAAGATAGACTAGCACGATTAATACGCAGACCTGCGGTCCGACCTCAATCTGTAAAATTACCTAGCACTGAAGTAATGCCTGCAAATATTAGTAAAATAATAAATCAAGCTGCTAATCGAAAACTAGCGGAGTTGGCTGATGTACCATTATCAGAAAAAGAAAAAAATATAACCGCTAGTCTGATAGCAGGAAGTGGTCTTACTTCTCGAAGTGTTCTTCGTTTTAGACGATAATAATTATAATAAAGATGTTCAAACGTATATCTGATACAGCGTTCGACATGGATGCACCAGTACTCAAGGATGAGTCTGTGCGTGATTATCAATATTATTCTTATGACGCTCGAATTCCAGATCAGCGTGGACGAATTGAACTACAAGTTCAGGATACAAGTAGGTATTTCTTACCCGCTGAAGCATTTATTGAAGTAGAAGGTGAAATTTTAAATATCGCTAATCCTGCAGTACCAGCAGCATATGGAGACGATGTTAGTATCGGTTTTGTTAATAACGGTATTATGGCGTTGTTTGATAGCGCTACGTACATGATTGACGGAAAAAATATTGAATCAATTCAGAAAGACGTTGATGTAGCTATAACAATACTTGGTCTTGCAAGATACAGCGATGATTATTCAAGATCAACTGGTCCATCAATGATGTTTGTAAAAGATACTTCTAATTCTCCAGAGTATCAACAATATGAAATAGGACGACCAAGAAATTTTGCTAGAAACGCCGATGTGGATGTACAAAGTATGATTATTAATGTAGATCCAGATTTTAGCTTAGGATTTAGATCACGTCGAGCAATGTTACGAGGTAATAGAAGAGCGTTTTCATGTGCGATTCCACTGTCACATATCTTTGGATTCTGTAGAAATGTCAGAAAAGTCATTTTCGGAGCTAAACATACAGTTGTACTTGTACGAAAAGGCACTGACGATGATGCAATATGGCGACCCGCTGGTGATGCTGGTAAAGTAATTCTTACAAAACTTTCATTATGGATGCCAGTAATGACTCCATCAATATCTGAAGAAGATCAGTTACTTGCTTTCATGGGCAGCGGTGGTAAATCGATGTTATCATGGTTAACAATGACCACAGATTCTATCCAAAGTAACATTAATGGTTTATTTACATGGCAGATAGCTTCTCAGCAGGGAATAGCGGCACCACGACATATATTTATTGCATTTCAAGATGCTGCACGGGTAAATGATCAAACACGTAGTATTATGATATTTGATAATCTTGGTGTTTCTGAGGTTTCGTTAAGGATAAATGGACATCAAGAACCATCCGAGGATATATTACTGAATTTCGATCAAAATCATGTAGCACGTGCATATCATCGTCTTATGTCGTTTATGGGGCGTAGAATGTTGATACTGGTTTACAAATATCACAGTTAGATTTTACAACCTTATATCCGATTTATTACTTTTCACTAGAACATTTAGATTTAACCAGACAATCAGTAGTCGATATACATTTTCGAGCTCGTGTGACAATAGGGGTTATTGCCAATTACAGAGCAATAGCCGTTATACTCAGCGATAAGAAGATGTTACTTGAAGGTGTTGGTGGACGAATGAGAGTCGTTGATGCTCCAGTAGAAAACATGTAATTAGATCACCTTGATTTAAAATCAGGATAATAATTATAATTTCATATCATCACGCTAGTGTTACCCTGACTCCTGGTCAGATTAAAAAGCTACAATCAGCATCAAAAAATAACTGTGGAATAAAAATATCGCTAAAGCGAGAACAGATGAGCGGTTCAAATAAATTATCGTTGACCGAGCGTCAATTCAGAAACTTCAATGAAGCTAAAAAATCAAATAAAGGTATAAAACTTAATCTTTCTGCGGGTGCCATCAAAGATATTGCTAAGACGGGTGGTATATTTCCACTTCTCGCAGCTATACCAGCATTAATAGCCGCTGCAGCCCCAGCTGTTGCAAAAGCAGCTGCATTAGGTGCTGTTGGAACCGCTGCTGGAATGGCATTAAAGAAAGCAACCGGACAGGGAATCAAAAAAAAGGGAAGAGGTCTAAGATTACCAGGGACCCCATATTCTTACGGAAAGGGTCTAAGATTACCAGGGACCCCATATTCATGGTACGGAACAGGTCTAAGACTCCCCGGGACCCCATATTCATGGTACGGAAAGGGTCTAAGACTTCCCGGGACAGTTTACTGATATCGCCTATGTTCAATTTTGATTTACTTAATGCTGCTAAAAAACTAAAAATAAAAAACTTCAGAGGTGTTTTTATGCGCGATCAATTACCAAAACAACCGAATAATATTGAAACTGGTATTATTAATCTAGATAAAAACTCTTGACCAGGCACGCATTGGGTTGGATATGCAATTGATCCACTTGGAATCATTTACTTTGATTCATATGGATTAGCGCCACCTAAGAAATTTCTTCATTATGTCGGCAATAATATTGCTCCAACCTGGTATTCAACGTTACCAACACAAATACTAGCTGATCCACCAATATGTGGTCGTGAAGTACTTAATGTACTTGATGCTATATCAAAATCAACAAAACCACCTCATAAAGTCGTGCATGAATATACCACATTCTCACATTTAAACGGATACTAATAAATATAATGGTAGATATTTACGGAAGATCTCGCAAAGCTCAGAAGCAAGTTGATTTATCTAAATACGCAACTCTCGATCAACTCAGAAGTGAAATCGACGATTTATTAAATATTACAAGTGTGGATCAAAATGAAGTTGTTGTTTTTCAGGATAAACAAGGACGATTAAAAACGAGTAACATACAACTGACAGATGTAATCGTACGAATTCCTACCGCAGTTGTTAATAATATCGTTATTTTCGCCGATCAGGGTAAAATACAAGATTCTGGTAAGTCAGTTAACGATTTTATCAAGCGAGCTGGTGATTCATTCAGGGGTAGCATTATTATGAATCGAAATGGAATTATAGACCTTGGAAACCCAGCCGGAGATACAGACGCCGCCACAAAAAAATATGTCGATGATCAAGAATCTAAGTACGTATTAGTCAACGGTGGTATAATGCGTGCATTTCTCAATATGAATAATAATGGTATTAATAATCTTAGAACACCAGAATCAGATTTTGACGCTGCAACGAAGAAATATGCAGACGATAGCAACATTCCTACGACAACTTTGCTAAAAACAATCAATGACGAAATGACCACACTCAATGGTACTTTTACTAATCACGTACAAACTTTTTACAATTTTCGTAGAAACATAAACAAACCCATAAAAGATTTTTTTTGGTGATACACCAACCGTTGACATAAAACTAGCCGACGTTAACATGAAACTCAATGATATTGTTAGTGGAATACCTAATATTGTTCAAAAAACTAATCTGATTAAAATCCTTCACAATCAGATCGTCAATGTCGTGTACACAGTAGCATCAGGATTAACAACATGGTCACAGCAAAATAACACTATTAGATATACCGCGAATGTTACTGGTGTGTATAGACTGTCTATCTTTAGCTCTGCAAAGTTTAAAATTTATACTACAACATTTCCGTGGCGTCATTCAGCCGACGCTTTCTGTGGAGTTGTATCTATAGTGTTAAATAAAGATGCTGAAGAAATATTTTTACTGGAAGCAGATGATCAAACAATAACCGCAACGTCTTACTGGTGGTGTTTGGAATTTGTAGCTGAAACACCACAATTAGTCACTTAATATAACAATAATGGATCAACCTCAGTCCTGCATCGACGTTCATTGTTACAGATACAATCAAGTATATGAACGTCTGTCTAAACTAAAGAATTTTATCAATTATTATAACATAAAAATAAAAAAATACAAAAGGCGTATAGTTGTCATAGATGTAGTTGTTTACTCGGTTTCTGCTGTTATTGCTGGAACAGGATTATTATTATCAACATTGACGATGACAGCACTGTTGTTATAACCATCATTGTTTCAGCATCAACGACTATTGCTGGTGTACTCGGTATTATAGCTAAAAAGATAGATACCTGTACAAATGCTAAATTGCACGATTATATGATTAAATTACATACAGTAACAGAGGCATGTTCTAAACTATCCTTGTATATTTCTTCGTGCGTTAGTGATGGCGAAATATCCGATACTGAATTTGCGATGATGATGAAAACCTATGATGATGCGCTTAAGGTGATCGCTAATGATTTTGACGAATTAAATAATAACGATAATGATAATGACAGACAGGGAATTACTTCAGCAGATCGTCACTAATACGACTCCGTCAAAAACTACAATGGTTTCATTAAGTTCGACCAATCCTGAATTTAGCATTAACTTTCCAACCGCAATTCCTGCAAAAGAAATAGCATTAGCACAGTTACGGGTTTATCATAGCTGGCCTAATATTAAATCAAAACTATTTGGTGGACTACAGCCAGATAATTCATTAGTATTCGCAAATAAGAATAAACCTGATGGAACTCCTGATTGGCAAGTAGTTAGTATTCCAACTGGCAGTTATGAAATAGAACAGATCAACGATGAATTTCAACGCAGAATTAAATCCATTACAGGAAAAGAATCCAAAATAGCGATTACTATTTACGAACCAACATTATCAGCGGCTATTGAAATAAATTCCCTTGATTATCTCGTAGACATCTATCACAGTTCGATTAGATCTGTGTTAGGATGGCCTGATGTTGCACCGATTTATCAAGGACCATTAGAACCACAACGATCTGATTTCGTCATAGATTTTAAAAAATTTATACAACTTCCAGAATATCAAAAAATAAAAGATGCTTGGCCATGGCAACAATATTCTAATGGTAGAGTTATAAATAAAACAGAAACCTATTTTACAAAAACAATTGATGGTAAGAGAGGTAAAATAACAACACTTGATATTGATGAAATAAATTCATATGCTAATACAATTAAATCTGAACATGAACGTGTATTTAATAATCTACGAAATTTATTTTCAAGCATTAATGTTTCTTACAGCGATGATTTAAAAAATCAAATAATTGCCTCAATACAACATTTGAATCAAGTTGCTTCGAACTTAAAGTTTATAAATAAAATTATTATTACCAGAGACGGAATAACTATAAACCCTAGATCTACATATACTATAGGTTATATAGTTAATGAAGACGATCCAGTTCAGCGTGTTTCATCCGATCGTTTATTTATAACAGTATTTCTTAAATATTTCGGAATTACGCAAGAACAACTACCAACATTTATAATTCCCGGATTTAACTCTGTAGAGCTAAAGAAATCAGTTAATGATTTTATTGATGAACAGTTTAAAAGAATATGTGATTCATGGAGAAAAATAGCCCCACCACCGGTTATTCTTAAACATAACAACGACCCATACGGTGGAGGTCGTCCTATATCGCCAGGCGTTGTTAATATAACATCAACGATCGCAGTCAATCTAGTATGTGATGTAATTGATGGCAGTTATCAAGTAGACCTTGAGAAATCTAGCCACCGCAGTGGCACTGCGGAGCAAGGTTATATATTATATACATTCAGTCCTAAAGATCCGCCTGGGTGGTTAATTGTATCTGAACCAATTAACCCCGTTTATCTACGTGTATATAATCCGTTATTGTCGAGAATAAATTTCAAACTTACTGACCAGTCTGGAAACATTTTGGATCTGCGAGGAGAGAATCTTAATATTAATTTGTATATACACTCGTAGAGTTGTCGTATTTGCGCACCAACATTATTCGTTTAGCGAATAAATTCTTTTGCAATTCAGAAAATTACCCACATAGGGGCATTCAGAAAGAATGTCCGCTGGATCAAAAGGTCTCAATAAGATGCCTGTGGACCATAAGACAGGTCTTAACCATGAAGAGTGCCCATACAAAAAAAAAAATCAAAACAAAATCAGGCAATAGATGCCATATAAAAAAGGGACTCTTAGGATCTTATTGGTAAAGGCTTTACCAGCAGAAGGGACCCCAGTGGAATGGTAGACCGAATGTCATCGCTGCTGTTTATTTTTGATAAAATAAAGACCAAAGTTAATTTTTTTTTATTTTAAAGAAATATATATATATATATATATATATATATATATATATATATATATATATATATATATATATATATATATATATATATATATAATGAACCATGAAAACATCAATGATATTATCTGTGCTATTGAAAAATTAAAATATAACGGAATAAAAATATCTGATAATCTTGACCCTCAGAAAATTATGTGATTTTGAATCACTGCAACAGAGAAAATTTGATTATAAATATACACTACCTTCAAACTACAGATTTATAAAATTAATCTATCAATCTATGCTTGAATCACTAGCTATGGTAAACGATGATCAGGTAAAGCTATTTGCACCTCTTGCACGTTCGATCGAAAATATTAAATCCGAACTATCTCACGAGTACGAAAGAAAAAAGATCGTGGATAATCGTGTAATACAATTAAGAAAGATTATGCTATCTGATTCTGTCAATAATGACGCTGAGAGCAGCGACGGTGAAGGTGGACCCTTGACTGTAGTTATGGCTAAACAAAAACCTTGGCAAAACTGACAGTCGAAATATCTGTTTTTGTTAAGAAATAGTTATTTGACGTATTCAAATATTACCCGCTGATTATATTTTTTTCGAAATTGCAGATTTGTAGGTTTTATCAGCTGCAAATTGTACCGATCGTGAATGTATATCAAAATATCTGGCAGCTGCGTTTATTGATGGGAAAGTTATTTCTTGGTCTGTTTCTGTATTTATGGATATAACAGACCTCGGGATCTTGGGATATTTACCAGCATTTCCACGTGCAGTATTCTCTCTCTGTGTAATAGCCTGCAGGTTAGATAACCGATTATTCTTGGGATTTCCATCAATGTGACCAACTACAAATTCGTCTTTAATCAATCCAAAATAACACTAAAAAATGAACCTATGAAATAAATATTTATTTCCCCCAGCACTGAATCTAAAATAACCAGTATTATTAAGACTACCGACTGGTTTTTTTAATCTACAGTTCCTGATCACGCCATCACGAGACGCTTCATAATTTTTAATGGTTGGATGCGATACAAATTCATTTTGCTCCATTTATATACTAATACTATTTGTCTAAATTATTATTCTGAAATCTAGCCAGATAATCCTCTACGGTTTTGATAGGGGATTTACCATTTTTTTTTGTCATAATAACGTTTTAACTCTCTATATTTTTTACCGCCGCATTTCACACATAACCGAGTTTTTCCTCTAACTCCAGCACCACACTGAATACACGGTTTTGGTCCTAAACTTCCATTTCTAACACATTGCATATGGTAGCTACAGAATTCATTCACGCATGCTCTGTTACAAGGAGAAGTATGTCCGATTTTAAGCCAGTGGCAGTAATTCTTTGTTTCAATCATTACATATACACTAAAAATTCAATTTAAATATTTGTTTTAATTATATGGAGGAATTATCCATGATTGAACCTTCCCCTGCTAGATTTGACCTTGACAGACTACCAGAATATAAATTTAGTACTTTGATGCAGGATCTAGCTTTAACGAATGAAGATATAACTAAACGTATCCGTGAAGCCAAAAAAGAATTTCGTGACGATGGTGCTGCTCATGCATGGCCAACATTCAGATTTGGAAGTGTTTTCAATATGATGAATGACGAACGAGGAAAAGTAATTATTAACCACCTTGATAATCAAAAATATTTTATTTTAATAAAATTTATTGTAAACACAGATGATGATATCTGGATTATTCGTGATAAGCGTGATCCAGTACGTGTGCAGTCGGGAAGCAATATTGTTCTCTTAAATAACAGATCCAAACCCGGAATACTTACTGGTATAGACAGACCGTATTATGAGCGAGGGTATCCTGTGACCGCAGTTGTATATGCAATATATCCGCTGAATGATAAACCTGACGTTAAGAATCTTAAACCGATGAAACTGTCGAGAATAAACTGTGTAGCTGAACGAGTTACAGAACATTTTACAAATGCGATACGTAGTAATGGCCTGACAGATTTAAGACGTAAAAAAATAAACACATGGGCAGAAACAGTTAAAGATACCGGAGCGTCTATCAAAGATGTCGCTGAGCTAGAAAAGAAATTAAGATTTCCAATAACAGTGAAGACGTTAACCGGAGAGATTTTATATAAACCAAAATACATAAAAAATGAAGCTCCGATAGACATAGTTGATCATAATTCGCATGCGTGGACCTCAGCAGTAACAATATTTCCACGAGATAGAACGGTTAAATTTTATTATGGTAATATACTTGATACTATCAAAAATATCAGTAAAAGTGACCCTGTATCTGTTTGGTTGTTTCAAAGTCCAGAATACGAACATTACGATCAGTTTGTACGGCCTAATGGTAATATTTACCGTACAGAATCTGTTCATGAAGAAATGGAACATCTTGCGCTGAAATATACTTCAGACGATGTCAAGATTGAAGAATTATTAAATAATTGTTTTACCGTTTCATCGGTTGCTGCTTATTTCGCTCAGGAGAAAAATTCATGGAAACAGACACGATCGGAATTTCTTGATGATGTCCGGAATAGCTGTATAGAATATGGACATGGTGGATTATGGAATACCAAATACAACCATAGTGACGTTATCTCTGTTGATATGGCAGCGTGTTATCCTGGAAGTTTTCTTGGATATGGGGAATGTTCTAGATACTTTAAGAAATTTGGACATCCATCACACGAGATGACCAAGGTTTCGATAAACGGATCCCTACCAGATTTTGATTTAACGGGGTTTGCACACGTAGAATCATTCGAGTTTGCACAAAATCTTCATCCTATCAACTATATTTGGTTTGGAAGACATTTTTCAGAGAAATACTGGGTACCGATATTGCTGTTGAAGTATATGCTTGATGCTGAAATTTTAATATCGTTGAGAGTAACTGAAGCGATTATATCATATCGTCCGCAGAAGCAAGTTTGGTTACCAGAGCCTGTTGATGATGCCAGGAAAGAATTCCTTGATCTTGACGAAGATGACTGTAAATGCAAGGACGATGAAAAACTTGCAAAAGATCTTGGTAGAAAGATAATCGGCAAGTTTACTCAAGGTAGTTCATACGATTATAAACGACACTGTACAAGACTGATTATGGACGATGCTGAGTTAGATTTTATAATCGCTGATACAACGGAATAAAATACGTTTGTAAACCGATGTAATGCTTATTTATCAGACGGGACCAAACTAGGTACGATTGTGAGCTATATTGATGGCGATTCACCGCAGTTCACTCATTTAAGATCTTCGATGTTGGCTTATGTTTCAATAAATCTATTGTCGATGATAAATAGATTTCCTAATGATGCTGTTAGAGTTGCTACGGATTCGTTTTATATACATAAAAAATATAAGGATTTGTTAAAACCGCTGCTTGGTAATGGTGAATGGGGAACATGGAGGATAAAGCAAGAAAATATACTTAGCTATTCTGAATCTGCAGACGTTGAAATTATGGAGAAATATTACAAAAATAATAATCAAGCATCAAAGTCATCTGCACCATCTGTATACGACCCTGTAGCTAGACATAAGACTGTTTATCTTAACGGATGCGGTGGTTCAGGCAAAACAACTCGTGCGATTAACTTATTTATGAATATTAGTTCAGATATAATTGTTTTGACACCTACACATAAATTAGCCAGGGAAATAAAAGAACGAGGAGTAAAATCATGTACATACCATAGTTTCTTTAGATGGTGCGGAGACACATGGACTCCTGAGAGAATGGGTGAAAAATATATACCTAAGTATATTATCTGGGACGAGATATGCACGGTGTCGTTAGAAGTATTAAAAGTATTTCTTGAGTGGTTGTTATTAAAGAATACTGCTGTGATAATGCGTGGTGATCATGGTCAACCACCACCTTTTATTGGACAATCTTCACATGAATGGCTGAAGAATAACGTAGATTATTATGAAGAAATAAATGATGACCGTAGAGCCATTGATGAACCGCTGAAGGAGTTTAAAAGATTAATCAGACTGCAGCCAGATAAAATACAATGTGAGATAATGCGTAAAGTAATTCCAGAATTTACGATGAGTGATTTTTGGACTTTATGGAGACTCGCTGATTTGATAGTTGCAAGTAGAAAGATAGTTCGTGATGAACTACAGGAGAAATTATTTACGTTATATAAAGAAAAGTTTTCAGATCTACCTGTACCTTTGTGTTATCGCCCAGCGGACACTCGACGGCAAAATATCGAAGTGGAAATTCCTGGTGGTGGTGTACAGAATCTCGTCTTGAATGATATTGTTTTGGTTGCTATTGATGTTGTTGAATGCGCATTGAGTATGGATAAATCTCCATGGACGTTAGGATACGCTATAACGATTCACTCATCTCAAGGATTAACTATTTCTGATACAAATATCTGGATTGTAGATGGATTGAATGGTCGAATTTAGTCTATCTTGCAGTTTCTCGAGTCAGAAGAATATCTCAACTACATAGGGTTATTATAGATTACGTGATAACTGAGGAAATCACTAATGAAACTGCTGCAGTAAAGAAAAAATTAGCGGGTTATAAGCAATGTGACAACAAAAAAAAATAAACGTGACTTTGATATTGATGCTGAATTTATTATAACGCTAAAACAACGACAGAATAATAATTGTGCAAGCTGTAACTGTAAGATGCTATGGCAGTATTCGAATAATAATCCAAGACAATTTACCCTAGATAGAATTAATTGCGATCTAGGTCACACTTGTGATAATGTGATACTGACCTGTCTTGAATGCAATCGACGTAGAGGTTCTGGTTATGTAATTGTATGTGGTGGTAATTGTGTATCCGCAGGAGTTACTTGTAATTGTTCACGTACAAATCCACGCTGAGGGGCTGTAGAATCTAGTCTGTAGATTGCAGGTCTTCCAGTGGATCTAACTATGTCAGAAATTGTATGTGTAGTAACGCTCCAGATAGGATCGGTTGCTCTTTTTTTACCACCCTCAAGTTCACCAGGCTCATATAAATATCTTACAGTTACATTACCTAATACCGGTCGAGGTTGTTGTTTATCGCTACGGGCTATATATTTTTTTGTAATTGCATTAGAAGGTTTCATGGAAGTTGCACGAGTAATTTCATTATTTAGCGCAGATATCACACCTGGTAATCTTGCAACCCATTCACGAGATCTCTCCGGACTTAAAGTCGGTAGATATTTCCCTCGCGTATTGATATCCAAATAACCGCTCAGCAAGTGTTCTATTAAATCGTTCAACGATTGCTTGATCACGATGAATTTCAGTATGCCCTCGTCTGATTTTAACGTTATGTCGCTTCATCAATGATGATACTGTACCAAGAAATTCTTTACCAGGATCAACCTGTAATAATTGTGGCCATTGCAAAGGTCCTCGCTGATAAATTCACTCGAACGCAGATGCAACTTCAGATGCTGTCTTTGTTGATAATAGTTCCGCTTCTTTATATCTACTTGCAACGTCAACGACAGTCAATGCGTATTTGTACGTGCGTGATTTTCGTCCACGTGTTTTAATAGTATCGTGCGGTAAAAACAAAATATCTGCTTGATGAACTTCATTAGGGACGCTGACATCAAAATGTGCGTATTGAATTTTTTTTAGGTGGTGGTAGATAAATCTGCCATATTGCCTGTCGTGCTAACCACGCTGCAGCGACATTACGTGAGACTTTTGCTGCTTCAGAAAGTTTAGTAATAGCTGCTTTGCCTCTCCAATATCCTCTCGGGGAATAATAAACAGATTCCATTATATTAGTTATATAATTAATTACCAGCCCCTAGCATTATTTTACTTTTCATAGCAGTTTTTACTAGAAAACTAGCGAGATTTTCTCTGAGAGATTTATTAGGTATAGAATTTAACGCATGAATTAATTTCACATCTGCGAGATGTCGTTGTTGTAAATCTTTACTTTTATACGCAACATCATGAACATGACATGCTTGATCAATCTTATTTACTGGATGCTCTCCTGGTCTTGGCTGATCTTGATCATCAAGTCGGATATCAAGTCGGGTTCCAGGACCACAATAATTATATCCAGGAAGTTGTTTCTCACCGGGGTATTTAGCCCATGGGCTTCCTGGTAATTTCCCTAATGAAGCGGCTATATCTCCACCTGTCTTTGATGAAATAAATTTATATTTTTTTATACCACATTTTACACATTTACCTGTAATTGCACGTCTTTTATTTTTTGTTGTTATTGTCGTTAATTCGGCAGTAGGTGTAAATGCTTTGCATCGAACACAATATAAACTCATGTTATTAATGATGTGGATATAATTGATTTATCAGCAACACGGAAACAAGAACCAGTAAAGCACCATCCAGCGCTTCCGAATTCTATCAGAATGATAATATTAGGTCCATCTGGATCTGGTAAAACACAATTATTGCTTAATATAATAATGCGATGGCTCAAGTGGGATAGGTTATATTTGGTAGCACCATCCGTAGATGATCAGCGGTGTTATGGGGTACTTAAAGATTTTAATGAAAATGCAAAGATACTGGATAATGATGTTATTGATTTTATTACCGATATCGATGAGGCACCATCTGTAGATGATCTAGATGGACTTATTAATAATTTAGTAGTGTACGATGATGTTATGTTGGATAAACAATCCAATCCAGCTAGAATATTTTCTCGAGGTAGGCAAAAAAATACTGACGTGATTTATGTTACACAACGATACACGCAGATACCTAAGATAATTAGAGATAACTGTAATATTTTAGTTGTATTTAATGGAGCAGATAATTATACCCTGCAGAATATTTACTATACTTGGTGTTCAGGGGACATGGACATGATTAAATTTAAAAACTTCTTTTCAAAAGCACAAGCTGTTCCGTTCGGATTTATAACGATAAATTTACATGACCCAAGATCTAGATATCGTGTAGGTCTGGATAAAATCTTTGGTTAGTTTATAACAGCAGAGCGTGGACGACAAAAATTGAGTGACCCGGTGCTGAAATATTCGAAGGTACCATAATATTGGAGACCAGTTAGAGAAAATTTCGTCGATAGAACCTTTATTTTTATAAAATAAGGGCTCAGAAAAGTTGTAGGTGCACCCTCTCTGAAATATTCGAAGGGTATCATAATACTGGAGATCAATTAGAGAAAATGTCATCGATAGAACCGTTAAATTGCAAAAATAAGGGCTCAGAAAAGTTGTAGGGTTCACCCCCTCTGCTGCTTCTTTTTTTAACTGACTAAAATACTTATTGGTAGTATTTCGTTTACACATTTTCCTTTTTGCAAACGAACGAGTCATGTTGGGCTATCAAAGGAGCACCGCATCAACTGTTCATCTTCCACCGTTCATTACTAACCTGACTTAATCGTAATTATTCATGTGGCTATAAGAGCTAGTTTTACTTCTATCCTTTGAAACATTTGTTACAGCTTTCGGCCCGAAGTTAATTTATCTTTAACCTGAGAAATGATTTTATTAATATTATTTTTCTAAAATTTATCTTTATATACACAATCTGAATTTTCATTCATGACTTCATGCTATTTCATTTATGACATTTTCTGTAATTCGTAACATGCACATCATTTACACAACCCTTTAATTATCTTTCAAGTTTTTGGCACTGAACAATCTTTATAATGACGGTGGAAGTTCGGTCACTGTCGTGGTAACCATTTAGTAGTTTTTCTTTTTCAGTATATTTGTTGCATCTCTATATCAGAATATAATAGAATATAATTTTAGTGATTATTGACGTTTGCAAAATTCACATAGCATAATATATGATTTATATATAATACATTCTGGCATAAATTACTGATTAATTGAATGAACAATGGTGAGAAAAAGGTGTGTGCACATAAATCCTGAGAGAGAGAGAGAGAGAGAGA
>JAECUM010057570.1:0-23043 GCA_016617855.1 Megalonaias nervosa
TATATATATATATATATATATATAAGTAGTTAATGGGGACGATAGGGCCCTCATGAGTCCAAAGAAGGAAAAACAGCCTGGGACGATATGGCCCCAAAAGTTATAGGCCCAAATTGCACACCCGGGGACGATATGGCTCCAAGGTTAATTATAGCGAAAATAGGAATGGAACAGGTAGGGTGACGTCACGGTACTGGACACTTGCAACAATGTGGCAAGTGGCTGACCTGAATACGTGTAGCTACTCTAGGTAGGGACAAATACAATAGAGAGGCAGAGACATAGACAACACATTGATAACACATATATAGGCAAGAAAGAATAAATATCTTTTAGAGGCATATAAAAGTGGCCCTGAAAAGGACCGTTGGTTTTCTACATTTTTGTCTTCTAATTTCTTCTTTTCGTCCACCAACCTCTTATTTTTTGTCCTACACTTTTGTCTTTTTTCATTCTTTTCCTCCTTTTCTTCCTTCTCCTCCTCCTCTTTCTGTTTCTTCCTCTTTTCATTTTCTTCTTCCTCTTCTATCTTTTCATTCCATTCTCTCATCCTCCTTTTGTCTTCTATATCATCCTTTTCGTCCTTTTCAATTCTAATCATCTCATTTATGATGTCCTTCCCTTTCTTTAGATTGTTAATCTCCATGCTTAGTCTATGGGGACTGTAAGCCCCAAACTGCATTCTCACTAGCATCTCCTCCAC
Organism: Megalonaias nervosa; assembly: GCA_016617855.1. Classification (NCBI taxonomy): domain Eukaryota; kingdom Metazoa; phylum Mollusca; class Bivalvia; order Unionida; family Unionidae; genus Megalonaias; species Megalonaias nervosa. The sequence continues at coordinate 704 of JAECUM010057570.1, forward strand.
CATAGCTAGTGTGTCTACCACTTCCTGCAATCTGAGCAACCTCTCCCAGTTACTTGCCATTTTTTATTCTGTGTAGAATGGCTCGAATGACGAGCGCTCTGCTTTATATCCGTGGAGCACGGACGTGAAATAAAACATCCCTTACACTGACTTCACAAAAACGAACGGAAACTCATAAAACACACCATATCTACTATCCACACAAACGAACGGGAATGCATAAGACATACACACTATACTATCCACACAAACGAACGAAAATGCATAAAACACACCTTATATACTATCCACACAAACGGACGCGAATACATAAAACACAAACTATACTATCCACACAAACGAACGAGAACGCATAAAACACACCATGCCTACTATCCACACAAACGAATAATGCATAAAACATGCACACTATACTATCCACACAAACGAACGAGAATGCATAGAACACACCATACCTACTATCCACACAAACGGACGCGAACGCAAACATTCACACACACACACACACATCAGTAAAGAAGTGAGCGTTTATAGTCACACTACTTCATATTCACACAAATTGGCAACTTGAATAGTCTCTTTCCTAGTGATCTGGTTAGCCCTCAGAAGGGTTGATTTTTTTTTAGAACTTCAGACGCACCCGTTTTGTGATGACATTTCCCAGGTAGTGCCCCACACACGCATTGCCGGCTCTAGTCATTCTCCCAATTAATGCGTGTGATTGGGAGCGCAGACGGGGCTTGAGTGGCCTCATCATCCCAGTTTTCAATTTGAGGGATAGTGAATACTTGTTCCCTCTGTCTTCTCCTATACCAGATCCGGGTATGATGGCTCCCACTCTTGCCGCTGTCTCTCCAATTCCTCCAATGCTTCCTGCTCCCAGTTGTCTGCCTGGGGGACAGCGGTTCTTGGTACTGGTGGTACTGGTGGCAGAGGCTGTGGCTGTCTTTGTTGTGGAAGTGGTGGTTGTGGAAGCGTTGGTGTCCTTACCTCAGGCTTGACCTCACACAGAGGTCTCAGTATGAGGTGAGGCAGGATCCCTCGCTTCCTTTTTCTTCTCCTCTTCTTTCTTTTTCTTCTCTTCCTCCTCTTCTATCCTGGCTTCTTCTGCAATAACCTCCATAGCCAGCTTGTCCAGGAGGCGTCTGGCATATTCCAGGTGCATTTGGAGTTCTAAAAGTTTTGCGATTCTTCAGTGTTGATACGTCAACGATGGGTAGCCAGACTGACGATCGCGTCACATTATATATACTTGAAGCACGGACATGAAGGTAAACATCCCCTGACACCAAAATCTACCATCACATTAAACGCGCAGACCTAAAAGAAACACTCACGTTGACTTTTTTTATTTACAAAAACAGACATGCACTATTCGACAAGACAGAGAAACGATGTGTGAATTATTTTTACTGACAAAAGAAACGAAGTGCTTATAGACACACTTCTATCTTTTTTAACAAAAACATAAACACATAATTTTTTTGACAATTTGAATTAGTATGTCTTTTCGAGAGTATTGGTGTAGCCCTGAAAAGGGCTGTTTTGGTGACGGAGAGTGATGGCAATCTTCTTTTTTTTTACTGTCTAAGATTGCGTCCCCGTCTGGCGGCAGGCTTTCCTATACGATACGGTCTGCTTCTGCGGAAAGAGAAGGAGAACTCTTTGGTGTCCACACATCAGTCAACAAAACATCTGTCTGGTTCTCGCTGCTGCTGTTGCTGCTGCTGTTGTTGTTGTTGCTGTTCTCTCTGCTTCTGAAGTCTGTACTTCTCTGTCCATTCTTCTTGTTCTTTCTTGATTTCCTCTCTGAAGACCTCTTCTGTCAGGTCTTGGGCTATTGATAACATCCTGACATTCTCTATCTCTTCAGGCTTCGGTGTCAGGTTTAGCCTGACACGATGTAAATTCACGTAAGCTTCGTTCAGCTTGATTAGTCTGGAAGGCATGTTCATAGGTTGACAAGTCAACAGTGGATGGCCAGACTGAACTGAACTGAACTTTGAAATTATAGTGGCGTGGGCACATATTGTGCATGTGCCACTGTTTAATGCCTGCAAGGCAGGCTGTTAAATATTCCTGGGGGAGGGTATCAGTGCCACCTACCTTAGGCTTTAATGCACTCAATGAGTGCTTCTAAATGAGCCGTCAGGCAGCGAAACGGTGACTGGAATGTTCCATGCTTGCCTGATTGGTTGGCTTGTTTGATTGGGAATAGACCAATTACGTACTCATGATTCAGTCATTATATCAATCACTGTTCTGAGTGGGATTTGAGGCACACACTCAGATTTTGCTATGAGAGTTTAATGCATGCACTGCACGCTGTTAAATGAATGTCCGGAAGTGGAAAGGGTGGTAAAGGCCGGAAGAGGGGCGCCACACTCCACCGGAAGGCGCTCGCAGTTGTAGGGTTATTGAACCGGGTTGTGGTTTTTTCGAATTTTGAATGTCCGGTAATTTAATGTCGAAAGATGCCGAAAGATGAAGAATTTGGAATATATTCTGTGCTGTTTTTGAAACGGATATTTCTTGGTTCCTCTTATGACAGTCATTGGTATGTTAATTATATATTTGTCACCTTGCGTGACTGGCCCTGATGGTCCTGGGCTTAGACCACCTTATAGTCTGCTTATTTGGGGGTCTATGAAACCTAACAAATTGGTTTGGTTCCGTATCTGTACGTAAATGGCTTTTTGTTTGCCACCTTTTGTGGCGGGGCCTGCTGATCATTGGGATTTGATCACCTTATATGATACTGTTTGGGGTCCTTCTGTAGTTCATATGCTGGTTTACGTAGCCATTTGTGATGGCAGGCCCTGATAGTCTTGATCTTTGGATCACCTTCTATCATCTAGGTATTTGGGGATTGTTGATGAGATGACTCATCTTTGGTGAAAAGATTAGTTGGTGTTAGTAGGGTTAGTTTTGAGAAGAGTAGAGAATAAAGAGTAGTGGAAATTTTTCAGGTTATTTTGTATTTTAATGGAGTATTTTTATTCGTAGGTAGTTTTGGGTAACTTGCTTTTAACGGTTGGACTGCACGGGTGTCTCCGCTGAGTAATCAGGTCCTTCGCGACATATCAGAGTCCACCGCGCAGTTGTTGTTAATTATTTTGGTTTTATTGTTTTAATTATACCGCAACGCCTTATTTTTGATTTAGGTTTTAATCTGTGCGGATGTCTCCGCTGAGTAATCAGGTCCCCCGCGACATATCGGGGACATCCGCTCAGTTTTTGATTCTTTTTAAGTATTAAGTAATTTATTTGGCTGTTTCTCCCTATTTTGGTTTAGGTTTTTAATATGTGCTAGTGTCTCCGCTGAGTAATCAGGTTCCCCGCGACATTTCGGGGGCACCCGCACACTGTTATTGGTAATTTTGTGCTACGCCCTATTTAATTTAAGATTTTAATTTGAGATTTCGATCTGCACGGGCGTCTCCGCTGAGTAATCAGGTCCCGATCGACATTTCAGATACACCCGCACAGTGTTTAAGGATGTTATTTGTTGGTTTGTGTGGTTTTATTGTTGGTAATTTTTATATTTTATCCTTGAGTTTGCTCTCATTTAGGAATTGTAGGATGTTTTTATACGTAGTAGCGATATTGGGGTTGTTTTTTTCCTATTATTTCAGGGTAGGTAGTTGGGGATCCGATTTCCTTTTGTGCTAGTTGTAGTTTGTTCCTAGCTTCTAGGTGTTGAGAGCAAGTATTGAATATATGTTGGAGATCCTCGATTGTTTGGCAGTGGTAGCAGTTGATGGTTGTGGGTTTAGGACCCAAGTGTCTTCCAAAACTGCTCGCTAATTTTGTTTTGCCTGTTAATATACGGCTGATGATTTTTGGTCCGAGCTGTTTGTATTAGGTGGTTTTATGGACCTGTTAACTTCATTTAGGGTGGAATATAGTTTTCTACCTTTATGTGTGGCATTCGATGTTTCCTGCCATTTAGCGTTGATGTAATTTTCAGCAATGTTTAAGATTTCGCTAGTGCTGTATTTAAGTGTGGTAGGGTTTGGATCTCTTAGTTTTCTTTTGGCGACTTGATCTGCTTGTTCATTGCTGAGGATTCCTATGTGTGAGGGTATCCACATAAATTCTACTATTTGGTTTCAAGTGGATATTTCTTTTAATAGATGGTAAGCCTCGGCAAGGAAGTTTTCTCTTGAATTAGTGCTTTTACTTTTAATTGTTGTAATTGCCCTAAGTGAGTCGCTTATGATTACTGATTTTGGGGTGTTATTATATTTGATCCATTTAAGTGATTCGATGATAGCCCAGAATTCTGTTGTATATATAGAGCAGTGATCCGGTAATATGGTTCCCATTTGTATTTTGTACTCTGGGATAACTATCGCTGCTGCCGTTCTGGTTGGGTCAGGTGTTTTGGATCCATCAGTATATATTTTAACGAAACTAGAATACGTGTCCTGAATATCGCTTGCAATGATAGATTTTAATTTTAGCTCTTGTTCCAATTTGTTTCCCTACTTGGTTGCTTTGGAGTTAGTCCTTGGTTTGGAGATAGCCCAAGGGGCTTGGTCAGGAGGTTTAGAATATTCCTCCTGCTGTTCCAAGATTGGCAAATTTTTCCGCAGTTCAAGTATTTGTTTTGCGCCAGGAGTGTTTGGAACGAGTTTACGACTAAATGTAATACTGCATCGGCTAATGGCATTTTCAGTTGGATGCGAGTTTGGGTGTCTGGCAAGCCGGATAGAGTATTTGAGGAGCATTTGTTGCCTCCTTAATTTTAATGGTAATTCGCCAGTGAGTATGCATAATTCATTCAATAATGTTGAGGGTAGCGTGCCGGTACAGATTAGCAGTGCCTTTCTTTGGATGGCATCCAGTTTTTTTCAGGCGATTTGGGTTAGCCGAGTTATATACCTGACAACCGTATTCTAGTTTCGATCTTATGAATGCTCTATAGAGTATTGTTAGGGTTTCTTGATTGGATCCCCAGGTGGTGCCTTTGAGGTTTCTTAATAGATTAAGGTCTTTGGTGCAATTTTTAGTTAATTGTTCAATGTGTTTATTCCACTCGAGGTGTTGGTCGAAGAACATACCTAGGAATTTAACTACTTTAACATATTTTATTGTTTGATTTTGAAGGTAAAGGTTGGGGTAGACATGTTGACTTTTCCTTTTAGGGGTGAAAATTATCGCTACTGTTTTATCCTGAGATATCTTAAACCCCCATGTATCTGCCCATCTCCCTATTTTGTCAAGGCTTTGCTGGATTTCAGAGATAACTTGGTTGCTAGCGGGGTTTCCAGCTCTCCATATTCCGCTGTCGTCAGCAAATTGAGAGATATTTATTCTGCTGATGTAAGGTTGGAATCCAGGTCGTTAATCATTATATTGAATAGAGTGGGGCTGAGTACGCTCCCTTGTGGGGTTCCATTATCTAAGGGGTACTCATCTGATAGGGTGTTTCCCACTCTGGTTAAGATTTTTCGTCCTGAGAGGAAGTTCTCAATCCAGTTGAACATGCGTCCAGTGATGCCGAAGTAATTAAGTTTTGCAATCAGTCCTTTGGTCCAGACAAGGTCGAAGGCTTTTTCAAGGTCGAGGAAGACCGCTATGAGATTCCTATCTGTTTTCCTCTTGGAGTTGAATGCAATTTTTATGTCAGCTTCGAGTCTTAGTAATTGGTCAGTGGTGGACCGCTTGTTACGAAAGTCGCATTGGTTTTCCGAAAGAAGATTATTGTTTTCTAGGTGATGTTTCAATCGATTGGCCAGGATGGTTTCCATAATTTTACATATGTTATTGGTAAGGTAGATGGATCTGTATGAGCTTATGTCATTAGGGTCTTTTTCCGGTTTTAGGGATAGGTATGACAATGGCTTGTTTCCAGCTGGCAGGTAGTTGACCGCTGTTCCAGATGTTGTTTAGTAATTTAAGAATAGCTGTTGTGATGTTGGTTTGGAAGGTTATTATATATATCATATCCAATATCGTCCTTTCCTGGTGATGTTTCTTTTTTGGACCCTAGTGCAATTTCCCATTCATACAGAGTGATTTCGCTATTTAAGTCTGATTCTTTTGTTCCTAAGTCTTTGAAAAGATGTTTGTGGGAAATTTCAACTTTTTTCCTATGTTCTTGAAAATTTTGAGAGTGGTTTGTATTACTGCTCATGTTGGAGAAGTGGTTGGAGAGCAGGTTTCCATTTTCTTTGTCACTATTTGCACCTTTTATTTTAGGGGTGATGTTGATTGTTTTTCCCAGGATTAGTTTTATTTTGTCCCACACTTGCTTGGAGTTTGTTCTTATGTTTAAGTGGGAGCAAAAGTGTTGCCATGATTTTTCTTTGGCTGTTCTAATGATCTGCTTAAGGCTTTTTTCTTTTTTTTATAATCTTGGAAGTCTAGAGAGTTTTTAGTGTGTTTAAATCGATTAAGTGCTTTTTTATTTTCTGAATGGGTTTTTTTGCATTCATCATTCCACCAGGGCACCGTTTATTTGGTTTGTGATTTTTAGCTGTTTGGTACACTTAGTATGGATGCCTCTTGTATGGTGTTGATGATGTTGTTATTGAATGTGTTAGTGTTCGGATCTTCTAGCTCTCTCGTGTTAATTTCTGCAAGGATAGTTTTAAATTTTTCCCAATCAGCTTTACTATATTTCCATCTCGGTGGGATCTCAATGGGGTTGTATTGCACGTTCATCTGGAGAGAGATAATGACGGGGAAGTGATCACTGCCTAATGTACTGTCTTGGTCCACCCACCAGTTTGTCAACTGTGCAAATTTGGGTGTACAGATGGTTAGGTCAATGGCTGTAAGGAAGCCATCCTCAGGGTTCAGTCTGGTTTTGGAGCCGTCATTGAGGATTACCAGGTTGGATTCAGCTGTCCAAGCTTCTACCAACCTGCCTCTATTATCCGTTTTTCCCCTCCCCAGTTTTCGTTGTGGGCGTTGAAATCCCCACAGATAATAAGGTTTTCTGTTGGAGGTTGAGAGATTTGACGATAGGTTTGTAAGTTGATTGGGTTGGCACTGCCCGGGTCATAGATGTTAAAGATTTTTATTGATCCCAAGTTGGCTAAGACAGCCAGCATTTCGAATGTTTCGCCGGCGTCGGCTGATGTAGGAACTGTTATTACTTCGGTGTTGGCGGGGGGTGGGGGGTGTGTGTGTTTATAATGAATATTGCTAACCCTCCCCCTTTTTCCCATTGTCTCGATTTTTGAATATGCCTGGGTAATATCCTGAGATTTTGGGGATAGAATTGGAATTGTCTGTGATGTGCGTTTCTTGAAGGCAGATTATGTCTGGTTTTGGCTCTACTTGGCTGAGTTTTTGTTTTAATTCCAATATATTGCTATTTAATCCCCTGCAGTTCCACTGCCAGATAATCATATTCTTTTAGGTGGATGTTTTCCATTTATGTTGTTATACTTAACGTCCTGTTTGATGTTTCTATTGATGTTACAGGTGTTTAGTAAGGATTTGATTAAGCAGTGTGATAAGATTTTCTATTGTTGGTGGGTTTTGGATGTTGATGGATGTTATTGCCTTAAGCACCTCATTAAGTATTTGCCATGTTATTATATTTTGGCTGGTATTATTTTGCGGGGCTGCGTGCTTTTGTCCGTTAGATTTCTGATGGTTTTTCCTGGCACTTTTATCTGATGTTCCAGGGTTGAGTTTGGTCTTTTTTAGTTTCTCAGGATGAGTGGAGGGGTAGGAGTTTTGGTTATTTTTGCTTATTGGGGATGACTGTTTGTTTATTTGAGTGTTATCTTTTTTTGCCTATTTTTGGTTTTGAGCTGGCTTGATGGATTGCTGATTGGGAGTTGAAGTTTTGTTTAATTCCTGGTTGACCTTAATTGAGGCTTCTTTGTATGTAAGGTTTTTGGTGTTCATGAGTTCTATTTTCTTATTCTCTTTGATAGTATATGTGCAGTCTGTTGCTCTGGGGTAGTGTGGCCCCCGACAGTTGGCACATTTAGGGGTAGTTTTCCTGTAGGTGCCGCGGTGTTGACTCCCGCAGTTTGCGCACCTTGTTGGGTGTCTACATTGGCAGGCATAGTGTCCCCAATGTTGACATTTGGCTCAGAACCGTGGTTTGTTGATAAACGGTTCGAGCATATGTTTGACCCATGAAGGGCCTAGTTTAATTAACGATGGTAGTGGAGTGATGGATTCAAAGATTGCTTTAGATGTGTATTGGCCCTTACTGTCTTTTAGTCTATAGGTCTTTGATACAATGGTGCCGTGGGTTTTGAGTTTGTGTTCCAGGGTGCGGCTGTCCAAGTCTTTGTTGTGCCCTGCTAATGCTAACACTGCTTTAAATTTGGGTGTAGGGGGTGTTTTATTTGGGGGGGGGGCGGTAGCATTGATTTGGCTTCCAGTCATTGTTTTTGTATTTGGATTGTTTATTTTCTTTATTGGATTGAGTATTTTTTTGTGTCTGGTTATTTTGATTTTATTGTTCTCTATGTGTTCAATTTGAAGGAATTTTTTAACTTGGTTAAGAGTACTGCATTGTACAATGACGTATTCTGTGTTGGGCCAGATTAGTTTGAACTGCCCATTATGTACTCTTGTGAGAGCTCCTGCGACACTACTGGGACTTAGTTTTAGTAATTGGCTGTTGTTACTACTGATAAAAATTGCATGATCTGGGGGTGGAATTTGTGTTTGTTTTGGTACGATTTGCTCTCAGCAGCGGAGTTGCTTTTGGTGTTGGGCGGGGTTTCTGATTTTGCAGGATTAGTGTAACGCTCATCATTAGTTTGGCTTAGGTCCAAGTTTGATTTTGTTTTGGTTTTCATGGGACCTTTTCCTTTCCCTATGTATGTGATTTTATCACTTTGATTATATTGAGTGATATGATACCTTTGTTTTGGGGGTCTTTTAGTTTTGGTGGGGAATCTAGTAGATGATGTGCCTGATGGTTCCGGTATTTGGCTGTTGTGAATTTTTTTATTTTTGCTTGGGCTCTTAGTTGTAGAAATATCTAGATTGCTGTTTGTATTTTGCAAAGGTTAGGTGGTTAGATTTGGATTAGTTGATTTTGTTGTACGGATTTCCTTGGGTTTTGGTGTTGTAGATTTGTTAGTAATAATGCATCCGATTGGCTGTTTTTGGGGTGATGCTGTCAATTGTTCATGTGCTGTAGTAGCTTTGATTTTAGTGTTAAGGTCCAAATGGGGGGAGTTTCAGAGTTCTATCTGAGCCATAGGTTGGGTGTCGTCTAATTCTTCGTACTCAGGGATCTTGTTGGGGTTCCTAAATGATACGGGCGAGTCTTAACTTAGTTTCTCCGCTTGTGCGAGTAGTTTTGCATCGCTAATTTCAAAGTTTAATATTTTGGGTGTTACTTGCTTGACATTTGGGTTGTAACTGATGTCTAATGACTCCGTGAATATTGGTGAAAAATTAGTATCCTGAAATCCAATCTGTGAGCAATCAATTGTTTCTACTTGAGTTGCTTTGTTTGCTGAGGAAGTTTTGCAGTTTAATGGCGTTTCTTCTGCTTGCCTGGTGGAGGGAGAGTTGTTTTGGTTTGCTACAGATAAGTTTATTGGTTGTGTATTGTTGCTTCCCATGGCTTGGGTTTTGTGATTAAATTCCTTAAATTTCCGGTCAAGTGCGGTTAGAGAGTTATCCCTCCTGACTAGATTTTTCCTTCTATTCATTGCTGATTTATTTATGCCTATTGTTCGAGACATTTTAAAAAGTTTGTTTGGTTTTTTAGTAAGGTTTTCGGAGGTGGTTAGAAAAGAGTAAGAAGACTCTGCTATTGACAGAGAGTCTACGCAGCAGTTTTCAAGTGCACGAAAAATGGCCAGACTGGAGACCAACCCGCTTTATATGGTTCAAACGCGGACGCTATAGAAAACATCTCTATTAGGGTTTTTGTTGAGTCGAAACGTTATGATAGCGAATGTCATGTTGAGGGATAGAGAGAAGTGAAAGAGCATATATTCACAGTCCTTTTTGAAAACAAACGACAGACACATGTTTTCAAAACACAACATTTTTATTCAATAAACAATGAACCACTAACAATTAACAATAACATCAAATAAACTATTTTTGACAAGGTTGACAACGTTGTGAAATCATGTGAGATTTCCACTGATGGAAGTCATGAGGCCATTGATGTACACTACGTTTCCTAGCTAAAGACAAAAGATAGCCATAATGGTCACAAAACCATCGATCTACTTTCGCATCGTTTCTAGAAGAGTGACAATCAAAATAAGTCACTAAATGTTCTAAAGAATATCCAAGACTGCGTTGATGAAGAAAATACACACAATATTGTCCACACACCACAGAATCAGTGCCTTGTAATTTCACATTATTGTACAGTGTCGTCTGCGCATTTCTTCTCATAAAGTCGATGATGTCGTCTTACAAAGGGGTAATCCATACAAATCAAAATATTCCACACAATCATCTTGAGGGAAGTAGACGGCGACCCAGTGAGTTCCTGGGAGATGGCTGTCGTCCGTGTTGATGACATAAGCTTGATGGTCTTGAGGTTTGCGATGAGGTAGTTCATCTTTAGCGCACACGACAGGATTCCAAGAAGCAGTGTACGAACTGTTGTTCAAAAGGTAATAAAGTTCCCAGGTATCCATTTTTTGTTTTGTTGTTTTTTTTTTTAAACAGGTAATGATAAGTCATCAATTCAACTCTGACTTTTTGTTTGAAAAGCCCTGTCAAGTAGCCGTTTCTCCGCTTCGTCTCCGCACTCTGGGCTAAGAGAGATTCAATGTGATAGATCTCTAGAGTAGACAATGGCGGGCAGGAATGATTACTCAAGCCTTTATACCAATCATGCAACACTGCTTCTTCCGAGATGAGACTCCAAGCGTCGTCCAGTTACTTGTCCAAGTTTTTCTTCTTGACTCATCATCAAACATTTATCGTGTTGAATTTGACTGGAATGATCGCTTTGACATCCATAGCAATCTTTCTTACTCAATTCCATAATTTTATCCGCCAGGTGGTTGGCAAAACAGGACATTAAATGTTGTTCTTGTTCTGGCCATCTGGACGTGACCACACGTCCTTTTTGTCTTGGTCTTGTGGTTCTGTTTTCACGCTATCCTCCCATTCCATTTCCAAAGATTCTCTACCGTTCAATGAGGGATAAGAGTCTTCCATAGTTTCTAATAGTCTAGAATGATTTTTCTCAAACTGTTGAGTTCCATGGTATTATCGAATTCGGCATACAGGATGACGTTCACCGTCTCGGCGAGAGCTTCTGCAAACTGAAGTTCCACACGTAGTTGACCGGATTTTATAGGGTGGAAATGTCCCTCGTCGCTGCCTTGGTCTGGAGTGAAATCAAAGACCCACAAAGTGTAACCTCCTACGTAATCTTCGTACGAAATACCGTGACTGCAGTTGGTTCCTAGTTGTCCGGTAGCTTCGTACAGGGACAAGTACGATCTCAAGTAATTCTTCTGGACAAAGTTAGGTTCGAAGGATCTGGTATACAAGGTCTTGCCATCTCGACTGACTTCGATCTTAGACACTCTGTAGCGCTTAAAATGGAAAGGATTTTGATCGTGGGCTCCGTTGAGGGCTGCATTACTGACGATGCCAACGATTAAACGTTTGGGTAACTGTCCTTGGAACAGATGGTCTTCGATCTTGGATCGGAGTCCGGCAGCAATGGTGAACGTTTTCACTTCTACACGTCGTATCGTATACTTGGCGTTCGTTCTGCTCAGTGTGTGACTGATGTCGTTTCCCGCTTTAGGTAACACTTCTACGCGACGCACGTAAAGTCTGGCTTCTTGGATGATCGTTTTGTACTCGTTGGCATGAGCCATCAAATGGAAAGTGACACTGCTGAGATTTAATCTCATGCGAATATCCACTCCGTTGAGCAAATACTTGTCTTGCAACCACATGTCCAAATGCAAGCGATCCATCAGTTCTAAACTACGACCTTGCAGGATTTTCTTTCGACGGTCGTTAAAACCCAGATTGTGAGGATTGTTGGTGTTGTCGGTTTTGATCACTTTCAGTTTCAGATACAAGTAACTGCTATTCAGATCAATGTAATCGTCGGGTTGTCTTTTGATTTCAAACTCAGTACGAGCTGAATCCGTCAAAGAGGAGACGGGATGAAATTCGACCCATTGGGATTCTTGCATCGTCATCATGGTGGGTGGCATGGCAAACAGATCCAGTTCCGACTTGGAACAAGCGCAAGACTATCGGTGCATCATTTTCTCTGATTTAATAATCAAAAACGTCTAACTCTCAGACGGCTTTTCTTTTCATAGTCTTTCTAGCTCTAGGGGTTTGAAGTCCTCTGAAGGGGTGTTTTCGTCGTTTTTTTCTACCTTGTCCTTGCTGTGGTGTCAGGGAAGCAGGAATGCATGACTCGTCAGCGCCCAGGGCATTTATAGGAGTTTCTCGTCGGCCCAAAATGTCTTTGCCCGTTTGAAGCAAGACATTTTTGCCTGCTCTCAAAAAAGCTTCTATAGGATTTTGTTTGTCAATGATGACATTTTGGAGAAATTCTTTACATTGCGCCAACGCGGCATCTTTCAAGGCGTGAAATCCCCGTGTCACCATCGGTTTCAAAACCGGAGCCACCGGAGCTGATTTTAGCATATCTCCTAAACCATGTCCTCGCTGTCGAGCGACTCCTTGGTACACAGGATACATGACTGACAAAGGGTTAGAGTAATCGTTTTCGAAAATGGAGTTTCAAGGTGACTTTCCCTTTGGTGAATGGAATATTTTGTTCCAGATCTCTTTTTATAGTAATGTTGACAGTGTCAAAATACGACTTACTGACGGGCAAATAGTGAGGATGTACAAATTCGCGGTGAACGTGATAGGTGTTTCCACCTTCCTCGTCAGCGTTCGTGGCAGAATCCACTTTGAAAGGAATGACACGCAGTAACGGTACGGAAGTGTGTCCCACCACGTTGTACTCCGCCACATCGGAGTACACAAAGATCAAATTCAGTCCTTGGTTCATTTCTACAGGAAATCTAAAATATTTCTAAAATCTGAGTTACCGGTCACGACTGGTATTTCGTTTGTAATCTTGATCAACTTGAAGTCTCCACCCAAAATGTCATACATTTCAGGACAAAATGTAATGGCCAATACTTTGTCCTCTGAAAATGTGATTATTAGGCGACGAACTATTTTGTGGTATTCGATCGTGACACTTTTTCTGGTTTTCTCCAAGACTTTACCAAACACGTTATTGAACCTTTGAGCAGTAGCGTTCACCAAATGTTGACCATTAAAATAATAGCCTGGGGGAATTTTCAACCGATAAGTGGTCCGTTTAGTTTTGGGGTCTTGTGATTTCATAAAGTCACCTACACTGCTGCGTTCATCCAAGTGTTGTTGCACTTGCTCGTCATGAACGTCTACCGTAAAAGTGTTTTGATTTTTGATGATGTTTATGATTTGTGTAGGGTGAATCATTTCCACTAAAGCCACTTCCCAATGGGCTTCGTGATCCAATTGGATGGCCTGAAGTAATTTGGCCGTGTAACAGCATAAGGTGTTATTGGGAAACACCTCCATGGAACTGTCACTGGGTAACGTTAAGTAAAATTGGTTGTTCATAATTCCAGAGTTCTAGTGTCCGAGGAGTCACTGGAAGTCAGAGGAATGTCTAAAAGAGGATGGTTAGGGTGACTGTTGGAAGGGGGACTAACGTTGGACGCAAGACTCCCGTTGTTGTTGTTCCCGTTAGAGGAATATTTCGGAGACGGATTGGGAAGAAGGTAACCGATGCAACTGCTGAATTAAATGGTCCACAATTGTTTGTCTCCTTGTTGCAAACTCAAATTGGCAATGGCAGCACCGATGACACAATACACCACAAAGATTTGGCAGATAAAGAAGATTTGCGTTTTAGGAGCACGTTCTCCACACCACACCCACAAGGGTTGCTTTTATAGATCTTGCAGAGAAGAACTAGGGGAAGGAGTGGTAACTGCGGTAGCTGAGGCTGCATTGAAGGGTATGGTGGTCACTTCTCTTCATAGTCTATGATTTGCGAAGCGTCGATCTAAGAATCAAAACTGGGAGGATATCCTTTCCAACGTACTTTGACTTCTTTGACACGTCGTTTTCCCACTTTTCGGGTTCTTCGATCGAGAATGCTTTCTATCTCGTACACGTCGTCTTCTTTTTTGGCCACGTGTTCTAACTCGGGCAAGTTAAACGTTCCTTTTAGCACTTCCCCGTTCATGTCTTCCAATTTAAAGACGGCCACGCACACGTTCAGTGACACGAAACAAGTCGGTGGTCCAGTTGGGTAAGTAACCTTTGTAGAAAGTGCGTTTCGTTTTCCCAATGCGCACCCAATCTCTTGGTGCCAACACTCCACCTTTCTTGGGGACAGTCACTGTTGGGGACGTACCAAACAGGCGCTCGAGGATGGTCACTTATTTGTCTGGAGTCAATTCTTTTGGGGGCACGTCCGATGCTGCGATGGTAAGATTTGTTGTAGGATTGGACTAGGTGTGGCAAGACATCGATGTACTTCAGAGTGTGTTGATGCGTAAAATATTTCCACATGCATTCTTCCAAGGTGCATTGGAAACATTCCACGATGCTGGCTTTGGTTTCGGGATTCTCGGTGGTGAAAAAATGAATGTCACGTTTCTTCAATTCTTTTTGGAAAACTTGGTTCAGAAATTCGGTGCCTTTGTCGGTTTGCAATCAAAGAGGGTGGCGTCCGCTTTTTTTCAACACCAGTTTGAGGGATCGCACTAACTGACTGCTCGATTTGGAAATCAATGGCATGACCCAAGCAAATTTAGAAAAGGCGTCGATGACACAAAACAAATATTTGTAACCACGATTGTAGGTGGCCAAATGAAAGACATCGGCTAAATCGGCTTGCCATTGATGATCGATGCCCTCCACTCGGGTGCGACTTCTGGAAAATTTTCGTCGAATGGGTTTGTGTAAGGTGTACGTGGCTTGTTCTTGTAACCAGCATTGCACTTGAGGTACGCGAACACTTTTCAGTCGAGTTTTGGCAGCACGATACAATTTCTGAACTCCTCCGTAACCTGCAGGATGCGATGGATCATAGTAAATGCTGGCTAACAAATTCTCCATTTTTTTAAAATAAGTGATCCACTCTTCGCTGATGGTACTCTGAAGTGGTTTAGAAACGGCTTTACGTGTCCGATGTGCCACAGGAGTAGAAGTCGAAGGTAGTTTCGGTGGTAGTGGTGGTTGTGGTGGTGGCAGTACTGGAATGGCTTTGGTCTTCTTTTCGTTTTTACTTCTGCTTTCCCTTCTTTCTTTTTCACTTATGTCGAAGGTGGAGTGGACATCATCTTTTTAACCCAAGCTTTAAATTCTTCTCGTTGTGGTGTAGGGGAAGGGGTCAACAAGGACGCTGCAATCCTACTAGGGATGGGAGCTGCTGACGGTGTTTGAAAGACTTCTCTTGCCTCCTCTTCTTCCTCAGGCAACCGTGGGGCTGCATCTGTCTTGACCATTGGGGGGGTGGTGGTAGTGGTGAACTTTTCATTAAGGTCTTAAAATCTTTCAGAGTGGGTAGAGCTATTTTGTCTAAAACTTTCTGGTTAAAGAGTTGCAGTCGTTGCAACAATTGACCGTACCGTTGCGATTTTTCCGTTTCTGACAAATCGCTGCGATCCATCAATGATTGCAATTCGTGTTGTAACTGGGACATCTCGGTCAAATGAGGATTGGGAGGTAAATGCGGGGTCCATTGTTCTTGCCAACGGTGGTATTTCATCCATCGTTTGTAAGGCACCAAAGCCAGTTTTCGTTCTTCCATTGGATTTCAAGGATCACGTCTGAGATGTTTTGGCCTCAGAGTCCCCTTTTATCTTCTTGATCCTTTTTTATCTTTGACCTATCCCTTGTGAAGCAGCTCCCGTCATGGGTCCTGTAATCATGGGGACCAATGTGGCTTTCAACAAGGGTACTAACAACAAGTGGACCAATCCTTCGCATTGTACCAACATCTTTTTCTTTTGACCAATGGGTATTTCCTTTTGGACCATTTGGCGAAAAACGTGTTGATGTTTTGCTAAGCATTTGTTCTGATGTGAAGACAAAGGTATCGTTCCTTTCAAGACATTCAGACAACGTTCGCACACGGTATCGACGACGTCTTTGGAGGCAGTTTGAAACATTTGTTTTCGCATGGGTGAAGAGGCTTTGGACAGGACGGACAACATGTCCCAATGTTTGGCTAAACGAGGAGGTAGTCCTTTCTTTTTCTTTCCTTGTTGAGCTAGAGAGTGGTGTGCACTTCTTTTAGGGGACATCTTGGTTTGTTGGTTCCGCGTCACACACCAAAACATACACTAAAGTTCATGACTTGGCACACAGCCTTTTATCCTTTTTTCGAAACCATCGCTTCGTCATAAAGGTAACAATTTGTTTTCCAAAATCGCCAAAGAATCCTCCTCTTTGGTGACTCCTCTTTTTCTTTGGACGAGTGTGTAGTTTCTGGGGGTGACGTCTATGTTTGGTTTAGCGTTTTTTCGGATGACGAAACTGTCCTTTTCTTTCTCCTTTCTGGACAGGAGAACAACGATGAGGGGACATCTTTTGGTGCACATCATACACTAAAGTCCATGGCTTCACATGCGTCCTTTTATCTTATTGTTTTTTGAGACCGTATTTAGCCAGATTGAGTATCTCATTTGTCCACTCCTTGTCAAACATTCCTCCTCTTTGGTGACTTCTCCTTCTCTTTCGAAGAGTGTGTCTTTTCAGAGGGTGACGTCGATGCTTGCCTAAGTGTTTTTTTGGATGACGTGACTGTCCTTTTCTTTTTCCTTTTCCTTTTTGGACAGAAGAACGACGATGGTGACGGTGTGCACTTCTTGGAGGGGACATCTTTGGTCGTTCAGGAGCACTACAGCACTAAACCTATCATTTACCTCAAGTTTTTTTTTTTTATACTGGAATGCGTCGCCAATGATTGTCGGCTCGTCGTATCATTTACATGGCAGGCATAACGCGTCGTGGAGAGGTTCGCAACGGACTCAATCGGGACAGTTCTTGCTTGGACAAATCCAATAAACACTTTAACACGCCCGATTTCTCTTGGACTTTGATTTTGGGGCAAGGTACTTTGTGAGCAGCGGCCACTGCCGCTAAAGAGGAAGAGGGTGTCACCGCTGGAGGAGACGTTTTTGGAGACACGGGTTTCCAATGTTTCATCAAATTAGGAAAGACGCGTGTCAAATCGGGTTTGGCAGG
Organism: Megalonaias nervosa; assembly: GCA_016617855.1. Lineage (NCBI taxonomy): Eukaryota > Metazoa > Mollusca > Bivalvia > Unionida > Unionidae > Megalonaias > Megalonaias nervosa. Next base: position 17,921 of record JAECUM010057570.1, read on the forward strand.
CATCACCAGTAACGGAGAAGTGCAAGATGTTGAGGTTACTGGAGACGCAGTCACCGTTGCTGTTGTGGCAGATCATGGTTTGCGAATGTAAGGTTGCGTCCAGGCGGCAGTACCTTTATTGCGGGTAGAAGCTGTTTTCTGTGGGCTTTTCTTTTTTGTGGCTGTGACCTGGTCTTGACACCGTTACTCTTTTTCTTTTTCTTCTGGTTACGTTTGGGCGTGGCTTTTTTCTTGGGGATGACTTTGGGAGCATTAGGATCCCATTTTAAGAGGGAGAGAATGATGGCACCTCCTAGAGAACCTCTTCCTCCAGGTTTCAAAATCATTTGCTTTTTTGTTTGAGTGTCGATGCGAGGATCGGCTAGTTGCGTCAAGGCTACTTTGTTTCTCTCAAACAAACGTTTGGTTTGATGTGGAATCTGAATGATGCCTTTTAGTAATTGACGTGCTGTCACCGTAAACCATCGTAAGACTTCTTTGAGACTAGCTTCAAGGACACGAGCACGTATTTGTAGATTTTTTTTCGCGACTGATATCGTACAAGGCTCGAATCAATTTGACGGAAGATGAGACTGAAGGGACGTCATGTTGACGCTGTGTGAGACAGACCCCAAGTGACCGATGTTCTTATAGATCTTTTTTTGGTTGTTGTGGTTGTTGTTAAGTCAACGAAAGGGACGTGTACACGACAGGCCCTCCGTCTTGGCACCAGTGGTGAAACAGATGGGTACGAAATCGCAAATAATCGGGAGTGATGGGTTTTAAATCTACGAGTAAATAAGCGTGTGGGGATTGAATGGCATCGTCGTACGCATGAGTCAGCCAAGGCGATGGGCTTTACTTTGATCAAACACATTTTGAGTGATGTAAATGACATTGGCATTACGATGATGCTCTTTGCGCGTAAACCAGAGTTTAATTTATTCTTCGTCTTCTCCTAACATGTCGTCAAAAATAACCAAATTGGTTTGACTAGAGTCAGACACGATCCCGTCGTCTTCGCCAGGAATGCCTTCCACAAAGCGTAACACCACACGATTCGTTGAGGTGGACGATCGATCAAATGATGTTTATGTTCGATCAAACGTTTGACAAATTCGGTTTTGCCTGAACCGCCAGGTCCGGCAATGAGCATGTTGAAGGGATGGCGAAGATACAAGGCCTCCCAACTAGTCCGATCTTCGTGTTTGTCGATGACTTTGAAAGTGGAGGAAGAGGGAGCAGAGACAGTACAGGTAGCCATAGTAGTAGTGTAAGGAATGTCATATTTGACAGGAAGACAGAGAAGACAAGAGTTTTTATACTTTTTTCAGGACACGTTTATTGTCATCTTTAAAAGTGAACAACACGAAAGACAAAAATACATAAAAGCCAAACGGCTAAGTACATGAATTAAAGACACATCAAAACGATCATAGTGGAATATAAACAAGTCTCTGTACAACATTTGTGGTGATCAAGAGGTGGTATCATAGGGACAGTCTGTAATGTTCTTAGAGTCTCTACAGTCCTTGGCACAGTCACACAAGTGTCTTCTCGGAATGGTCTTTCGGGGATGTCGATAACGGTCCTGTCCTGAAGAGAGTGGTTTTCCTCAGTCATGACTTCTTCTTCTGGCACTGTCACTAACACTGGTTTAAAAGTTACTTTTTTCATTGAATGTTATAATTTTTTAGGATGACAAATCTTGGGCATAGAGAGCCACTTCTTTTGTCCAAACCTCGAAACCCCAACTTTTCCAGTGAGGGTGTAAGTCACAAGCTACACACACATCATCGTACACATCTTCAGTACCTAAAAGTTGACGAATCTTTCTTTCCTGTAGAGGTTGTCGAGAAGTATCGAGATGAAAGCGCAAAGCTTTAAGCAGAATGAGTTTTTGGTGTACATTTAAAGTAGCCACTTTCATGCGTTTTGGAATGGTATGTACTGTTCGTAAAGAGTCCACAAAGAATCGGCTGGTAAACGAAATCCCAGAAAGCAAGTCACTAAGACACTCACCACACGTCGACCCCAATTCAATGGACACAGTTCTTTTAAAATGCGATCGTAATCCTCCACTGTCTGAATAGTGTCATTGATTTCGTTCCACCGAATCTGTAGTATCACGAATGATAAAGGTCGTGGCATGGCAGTCAGTTTTTATATCTCTTTTTGTCGGAGACAATAAGTGTACTTTCTGCACAGAGATGATCGTAATCCAGTGGCGAATCTAACTTGTTTAGTCACTAACTTGCACATCACACACCGTTCAGAAGTTTCCTCTTGAACTAAGTTTACGTTGTGTAAAAGATTTTGGTAATCCTCTACACTCTTCTTCTGGAATTCGTTGCAGTATGTCGACCTTGTAGTAATAGTAATCAGTAACAATCCAATCCTTCTCGCACAGGGGTAGTCGAACAATGTCTGACCATTGGAACGCTTTCATCAGAATCAGTCCTTTTATAGTATTCAGGTACCAGTGGTTCAAACATCGGTGACGTAACGGATGCAATTGTTCTTTGCGTTTCACTTGTATTTTGACCAACTCTCGGTAAATGCGTTCTCTCAACTCCACAGGCAAACCACGAATGTTCTCTTGTAAAGTATCCATGACCATGTCAGTCAAACACTTCTCCTAGAGCGAAAGTAACGAATGTAGTGAGTAATTTCTGGCCACCACCATTCCAGAAAACTGTCAAGAATGTCATCAAAATCTTCAAATGTAAATGGTCTAAACCGGAATATACGGAAGAACGCATACTTGATCCAGAGAAATCTGACTTCTCTGTTGACTTTTGTCAATTTCCTCTTGTGAATTTCTCGACATAAAAGTTCCTCAGTCACCCATTGAGATTTTGCTCTGGCAAGTCCCAGCCAAATGTCCTTGTAGATCTTCTCTTGCAATTCGTTTGGTAATGTTTGAAGATTATTTTTCCAATGGGGTTTAAATGCTTGTCTAGGTGTTGTCCAACGTTTAACTCCTAGCCAAGCAGCTGGTTTCTTAAACGACATGGTATGCCCACTTCAGTGACGAGGTCTCACTAAAGGTAGGTAGTGACAATCTGGAGACCATCGAGCATGTTCCAGGTAAGCTCAATCTTTCTTCTCCCACTCGTGAAGTGACACACCGCAACTGAAACACTTGACTTTATTCCCCTCGCCCAAGTAGATAAATCCGGCTCTAGCTAATTCTTTCAGGGGTAGGTCCTCACAGATATTTTGGCCATTTTCCTCGGAAGGTTTGGATCCGACTTTCAAAACGCAGTATTGAGGCAAACGCACAGGGAACAAATATTCGTCTTTCACAGGTTCAATTCGATGAGGGTACAGTGAAATATGCAGAAGTTTGCTCAGTTTGGGATGACATCCGTATAGTTGTAGCCGCATGGTTTCATAATGATGACATCCACCATAAAAACCAATAAAGTGAAAAGACGTACGATGACGAGTGGCATCGCTTTCACATCCGTCAGGTTTGACACGCACAGCATCACTTTCCATGATAGGTACAGTCGTAGCAAAATTTCCATGATGTAGTACTGAATCGCTGAGGTCATAGCGTACGGCATCCCTGCCATCGCAAGGCACAGCATCGTACTCGAGTTTCTCGTTGGACTTGAGTCTTACGCTGGATACTTGCTGTTTGAAAGGATTCATCTTTCTCGCTTGACGTTGGTAGTTGCAATGAACTATCGGTCTTGGACATTGTCTCTTTTTATGTGCTGACCAATATCGGTGTGACCGTGCGGTACAATGAAGTGATTGGGAAACCGTACTCGCTTCTGGTACACGATTTGATAAACTTTTTCCAAGGGTCGGCTGATGATTTTGTTGTGTGGGTAAACGTACACCCTTGTGCGATTCGTGGGTGGTCACTTTAAAATTTCCATCCTGTCCAGACTGCAAGGCTTCTTTCAAGACGCCAAAGTTCACCAGTCGACTGGTGCGATAATTGAGAGTCAATCCTTTCACTTTACACTCCGTGTGCACTTCTCCTTGTGGGACACGGTATTCGTAGCGGTAATTTTTGGGACCGCCACTTGCAAAACTTAGAATCTTGCCGTCGGGATGCTCGTCCGTCCAGGCTCCTAAACGGTTTCCTTCGATGTTAGGATGTTGTTGACCCAGACGTTCGATGTCAATGCAACTGTCCGTGTCAAAATACAGCACATGATCTCCTAACAGTTCTAAAGCTTCGTGCAGTTTTAAACGAGCATGGGCTGTCACGTAAGCGGCAATGATGACATTTCCAAATTCGTCGGCTTCTACAAAGCCCAGTTCTTCTTCGTAATTGACTAAGATCATGTCCTCACGAAGGACGTCCACGTGTTTCATGTGTTTGGTTTTGTCATGAATCATCTTGAAGTAGCTGGAAGGTTCTGTCAAATACTCCGTCTTGGGTAAACACGGTCGTTGTGCCATTTTGCCCCACAAACAATTTAACATCACTTTGACAAACGATCGCCTTATTTCGTTTTTCTCTACGTGGTCTAAAGTGATGCATTCCTGCTACCAGTATTTCTCTTTGAATTTATTTTGGCCTTCGGGAGTGTGGCACCAGAAAGGATAGCCGCTGGCTTCTTGTTTCAGTTTTAAAAAGGCATTCACGTAGTCTGCGAAAATGCCTTTTTGAGTCTCGTCGCCCTTGTGGTATTTTTCTGTCTTGGGAAAGTGGTAAATTTCGTACACCTCTAACAGTTGGTATCCCAGGTCCAGAGTTTTGAACAATTACACGCTTACCCACGTTCCCGTTAAGGCACGTTCTTCCTGGCTGTGCACAAGTACCACAAAAGGGAAACATCAGTTTTCCTTGGCAATGATGTGGTAAAACGAGATGGTACAAGTTCGTGGGAGGCAAGACTTTGCACTTATTCAATCCTTCGTATTGTCGAATGTTTTTCAAGTCGATGTGTTCCGTCACCAATTGCGGTTGCCCTGCGGAAAAGTGACAATATTTGCACACGTACGGATATAGCGAACACACGTCCAAGTATTTTATTTCTTCTCCTTTCTCCTCGTCGGCTTTGTACAGTCAACAGGTGGCATTCGTCCGTCCTCCGTACAAGCTGTTCCGCGGATTCAGAGGGTTCACCAGCTTGTAACTTTCCACGATGCGTTTAAACACGGGATCGGTTTTCAAA
>JAECUM010057573.1:0-19151 GCA_016617855.1 Megalonaias nervosa
CTGTCTTTGTGAATTATTGTAAGGATGTGACGTGTGTTGTCTTTGTGAATTATTGTAAGGATGTGACGTGTGCTGTCTCTGTGAATATTGTAAGGATGTGACATGTGCTGTTTTTGTAAAAAAATTGAGAGGATGTACATGTGTTGTCTTTGTGAATTATTCTAAGGCTGTGACATGTGTGTTGTCTTTGTGAATTATTGTGTGGATGTCACATGTGCTGTGTTTGTGAAAAATTGAGAGAGTGTGACATGTGTTTTCTTTTTGAATAATTGTAAGGATGTGACATGTGTGTTGTCTTTGTGAATTATTGTAAGGATGTGACATGTGCTGTCGTTGTGAACAATTTAGAGGATGTGACATGTGTTGTCTTTTTGAACTGTTGTATGGATGTGACATGTGTTGTCTTTGTGAATTATTGTAAGGATGTGACATGTGTTGTCTTTGTCAGTTATTGTAAGGATGTGACATGTGTACTGTCTTTGTGAATTATTGTAAGGATGTGACATGTGTGCTGTCTTTGTGATTATTGAAAGGATGTGACATGTGTGTTATCTTTGTGAAAAATTGAGAGGATGTGACGTGTTGTCTTTGTGAATTATTCTAAGAATGTGACATGTGTGTTGTCTTTGTGAAAAATTGAGAGGATGTGACATGTGTTGTCTTTGTGAATTATTGCAAGGATGTTGTATTTGCTGTCTTTGTGAATTATGGTAAAGATGTTACATTTGCAGCCGTTGTAATTGTTTGCAACATTTTTGCCTCTTATTTTTTAAAGGTGGATATGTATTTTTGGTCGGAGGGGTTTCGTTTCCTCTGGATTGTGGCAAGAATGTTTCACTGCAATTCTTTGTCAGCTAGCTTGTCCTGTATATATTTTAATAGAACCAGATTACTGATTTTGTACATTGATGCGGACATGTGGTGGACCGCTGAAAAATCTCGGTTATACTTTTGAGTGGCAATTACACCCCATGACCACAACAGACTTAAAGCATTTTCCATTCCTTTGTACTGAGTGAAATGTTCTGTAACTACCTTAATACACAATAAATGTTTCCTGATTTACATCAGTATTATGTACTGGCGTTACAACTTTGTGGTTTGTGGTGTTTTTCAATATACAGTAAAATCAGTTCTTATTTATATATTCCTTGCATATTTAACCCACCGTTTTTATTCTGGTCTTGTTCGATGATTTTCCCAATCTGGATTTTCGATTGTATATTGATTACTGTCGAGTAAGTTGTCATATTATTGCAGATAAATTAACTGAGTACAAAATATATTTTTTGCAGCAAATCTTTAAGATTTACCTTTTTGTATCTCTGAATCCTTTTATTGTAAGAACGAATAATGAGGAGGAATATTTTGATAGAGAGGATGTGACGTGTTGTCTTTGTGAATTACACGTTCTAAACAATATCTTTGTACAAAATGTAATGGAAGAAAAAATAGTTTCTAATTTAAAAAAAAATCCTCCAGAGCATAAATTCAGAAAATACAAAACGTTCTAAAATTTCAGTTGTTAATAAAACAGAAACACACACACACACACACACACACACACACACACACACACAGGGTTATTGTTCGCAACAAATTTTATATACAGAACTTGAAGAAAAATATACTGAAAGTACGGATGTACCAAGATAGAAGTCAAAATATTTTTTTTAACTACGCCAGACGCTCGTGACCCGTTTTTGTTCTGAACCTATATCCAGTTCAGCAAAAACGTGTTTACGATGTGTCTCAGCGAGAATGCGTTAGTATGTTTGTTTTGTTCGTTTCAGCGGTACTTAAACACATAATTGGCTATGTATTGTTACAACTCTATGGTCACAACATAGATAACAGAAAGAAGCAAAACCAACAGTCTTGTAAAATTCAGGAAATAATTTAATTATCAATGTTATAAAAAGAAAATGTAAGAGGAACTTACAGTATTATGAATTGAACCCAAAATAATCCTACAAGAGTTATATTCAAGTCGAAAAGAATCGAATGTTCCGAATGAGTTTCATATCCTCGAATGCACTGGTCTGCCAACAGTGCAGATATATCAAGATTGCATTGTCCCGAATTCATCTGAATAATTCACAATAGTCCCAGATTAATATTTTAGTCCAATGAGCACTTTGTAGTTCCAATGAATAATATAAACAAATGTTTCCTGCCAAATAATATCTAAACACAACATTAAATACGTCTGAATACTGATGTTACAACAAGAACAAGAAATACGACCAACTAAAATTGTGCAGCTCCACGAACTTATATACAAGCATAAAGGCCGAAAGCGTATTGTGCTACTACTAGCTATGTAACTTTTGCAAATACCCCACATGGTAAAAAAACCTACCTGGCCTAACCCATCCAATGGGAAATAACTTATTTCTTCTAAGACCCCACCTGACCCCATGAACCAATGAGAAATTACCCCGAAATTGTGAACAGGCTTTATTATTAATGTTCGCAAACACCTACATTAACAACTATTTATAGATTCTATACAATCTACACTCTTAATATTTTAAAATAGAAGTGTACACCCGTGGCAAACAATTAACTGTCTAATATGTTGACTAGATAATCAGTATAATTTATAGTCATAAGTGAAAACTACACGCGATATAGACATAATCATATACCAAGAGTTATAAAAAATATAGATTTACATAACAGCTGAGCCGAGAAAATGGAAACCAAGTGTGTTTTGCTAAGACACACAGAGACAGCAGACCTGAGTTGGCATGAATGGGTGTCAAACACCCGACCTATGAATTACAAGACTTACGTTCTATCAACTGAACTGCCACAACTCCCCCTCCATGACGACAGATTTCTGTTTATTAAAGAATTTGGAAATCTGGGAGCCAAACACTACTTAGACCATTTTACGGTATGTTGTAAAGCAATCCACAATAACATGGAATAGGTGGAAATATCTAGTTTATTAATTTATTTATGTACGTGATTATTTCCTATGAGTAACTTTCAGGTTGCAATAGGTGTCCATTTTATCGATGTAGGGAAATCTGTAGTAAACCGGACGTCTATTTATGAGAATAATTTAATAGGTACTTTTAAATATTGAAATGTTGATATGTCTTGCTTGGATTGCAAATATTTCAACTTTTATTGAATACTTGGCATATAGGGGAAATTTCGGCATGCTTTTAAGATGGCAAGTAATCCAGGAGTGTGTGAGTCTATTTACAAATGCATGAATTATCCGTACTATGACAAATAAAAAGGAAGTCATTTATAGTTTGTCATATGAAATGATGAGAAAATTATAAACATTGCACAACGTTTTCTATATTTCTAAATATTACCATTAGATTACTGTATTCTTAGATAAAAAGATGGATACGCTTATTCAAAATCTGTCAAACGCGAGTACGGAGACATCTAACACGTTCTTGTTAATTTATTTTGCTCAGAAAAATATCATGAAACCCCGTGAAGGAAGGAGTTTGTTTTTGTTCTAGTCTTCCCTGACAGAACATGCTCGAGATCTTGGCACGTGCAAATTAGTGCCTATGAAAACAGTGTTACATACACGGGGGTCTCACTACAGAACGAATCAAACAATTTCTACATCATTTTTCCTCTAATTACCGAATGCCCCATACAACAGGTCAGGGGGTGATGTAGGGAAAATTGTAAAATCCTGACAACTTATGTTCAACAAAAAAAATAAAATAAAAAAAGGTTTGTAATTAAATTTTGGAATCTAACAAAGTAGAAATGCTCGTTCTAGTGGCAGTTGATGACACTTTCTGTAATTACAATAATTTATTCCAGGAATTCTTATCAGTTGGAATTAACGACAATGAATAGGTTCTGCTGTGGGAATTGTACAGGAATGTTCTGTGAAGCCATATGGACCATGTATGTAGTGATTTGACGGGTACATAAACCTTACCTTACATCACGTTTTCGAACCTCTGTTGATATAAATGGCAAAGACGAGTACACTATAGCCATAAATAGTTAAGACGCGTAAACTGAAGTCTTAAATGAAGCGTAAGATTCGTCCTTCCTGTCAAACGCGTTGTGTATTTGAATAGTATAGCATTAAGTTATTCTTCCAAGAAAAGGTATTACTTTTGAGGTGTAGAAAAAGCAACATCAACACATTCAATATTGAAACCTATTTGGAATACCACTAGAATTCAATTGAAACTTCAATTGTTTGGACTTGTGATATAACTTTTAGGACTAATTGGCATTTAATTAACACTATTGTCTATTGTAAGTTCATTTTCAATTTTCACTTTTTATTCTAGGGAAATAAATAATTTTTTGCCGTTAACAAAACTAGTTGGTTCCCGCTCTTTTCTGTTACTTAGTTTAAGACCATAGAGTCGTATATATATATATATATATATATATATATATATATATATATATATATATATATAACCTTATATATAGCATATATATATATATATAACATATATATATATATATATATATATATATATATTGTACTCTTTACTCAGATATACAAATCTGCTCTAGAGAATTCGCGTTGAACAAATACAAGATCATAATATTTACATGAAAAGTCTTGAACATTTTTCACCTAGTCGGTCAGCTTTTCTCGATGTTCGCTCTGTTGTTCTATTCTGCTGAAGTTGAACCATGGTGATGACGATATGCCAGAAGCATGAGATAGCTAACAGCTTGGAATACGAATCTGCATTATCTATAGCATTAATATTGACTGCTGATACAAGGGTCAGTCCCTACAATAATCCGATTCGGACTTGTCACGGATAAATATGATACGTGGATGATTTATGCATCTAATGTCGACTGCATTAGTTAAAGCCAAGAAAATCTAGTTAGCGATGCGTCAGATAACATATCTCAAGCTGAAAAAACCATGTAATTGATTCTTCACGTATGGCATGGGTGTTATTGCAGAATTCATCAAAATGCGAGCACATCATGATAGGCGGAAGATTTGTTGGCAAACAAGCTACAGATATTTGATTAGAACAATTATTATTGCGAAGGAACATGGCATTTTTATACCTTACTGGTAGAAGATGGAAAATCCAAATCTGATGCAAGTTTTAAAAATAATGTTCTTAGTTACTGCATTTATAATCAAATTTAATTACGGAAATAGAGGGGAAAAGAACTTCAGATTAATTTGTACTGTTCAGCAATCAAGATATGATTTGTTCTCATTAGTAATGAAGGGGAGGGGGGTCTCACAGAGTAATTCTGAGTAGTTATAAAATCTTGATTGTACATGACTTGTTGCAGCTAGTTTTGAAAGGGGAATTGTGCATGATCTGTTCCAAGTAGCTATGAAATCGGGATTTACGGGATTTGTCCTGAGTAGTTTTCAAAAGTGGATTATGTAGTATTTGCTCTGAGTAATACATGCTTTTTACGGCTTGTCACAAAAGGGGGATCCTACATAATTTGTAATGACTAGTACATACATTTTTACGGCTTGTCACAAAAGGGGGATCCTACATAATTTGCTATGAGTAGTACATACTCTTTTATGGCTTGTTAAAAAATGGGGATCCTACATAATTTGTAATGACTAGTACATACATTTTTACGGCTTGTTACGAAAGGGGGATCCTACATATTTTGTTCTGACTAGTTATGGAATTGCAAAACATTTATTCTATGCTTGTACGGAATTATTCAGGACGTTTTCCGTTTAGGTATGCAAGAAGGATTGTGCAGGATTTGTTCTGAGATGTTATGAAAAGGGTATAGAGAATAATTTGTTCTGAGCAACAATTAAATGCCGATTGCACAAGATTTTGTTATGAAAGCGGGATCGTGCATGATTTGTTCAGAGTTATGAAAGTGGTATATTGTACATGGCTTGTTCCGTACCTGACTTATTCTGATTAGGTATAAAAGGGGAACAGCACATGTTTCGGTTTCAGCTATTATGAAAGGGGGATCCTACCGTATATATTCTTCGTCGTTATAATAGTGGGATCCTACCATATTTGTTCTTGGTAGTAATGCATAGAGCAACGTACATGATTTGTTGTGATTAGGAATGAAACGGCGGTGGGACACGATTTATTATTATGAAGAACGGATGATACAGAATTTGTTGTGAGTAGTTATGAAAGGGGTATTGTACAGGGTGTGTTATGTACTGTTATGAAAAGGGTATTGTACAGGGTGTGTTCTGTATTGTTATGAAAAGGGTATTGTACAGGGTGTGTTCTGTATTGTTATGAAAGGGGATTGTACAGGGTGTGTTCTGTATTGTTATGAAAAGGGTATTGTACAGGGTGTGTTCTGTATTGTTATGAAAGGGGATTGTACAGGGTGTGTTCTGAATTGTTATGAAAAGGGGATTGTACAGATATGTTTTGTGTAGTTATAAAAACTGGACTGTGCAGATGTGTTATGTTCCGTATTATGTATATTTAACTTTCCTTTGTTTGTTCATTTTTATTTTCTTTTTTCAATATACTCTATTGATAATGTAACATTGTATGTGCGACTTGATCTTGTCCAAAATCAAGTTCATTTTCTACTTGACCTGAATCATTGATTTATTTTCAATTCTGTAAACAACCAATACATAGCTAAAATATTATCTATATGTATGGGATTAATATTAGGATCATTAATAGAAGTAGACATATTTATTTGGGTTTGTGTCTAGGTTATTGGAATTCCCCTATAATATACCTGGCCTACATGATCTATTCCACATTCTTTATTATTAGTTTAGTCACATACCTTTGTTACGACCATGTAATTTAATTACTTGTGTGTTAAAATTTGAACTCTTTTTATTTCATTTTTGTATCATTATATTTTATTATGATGATGATTATGTTCACAGGATCTAATATTTTTGAAAGAAACATCGTGTTTATTTAGAACGTAGTATGACTCGCATAAGCACGATTTTTGCATGCCATAGTTTGTCGATTTGAGTAAACACTACGCGTAACGATTGATTGTGGCCAGGGTCATTTCCTAAGCACTCTTGATTAAATCGTATACTGCGATTGTTAGATGATGAAATAACCACGCGTTCTTCGTGCGTGTGCATGAAATGACGTCTTAGTTCGGGTTTAAAAACACTTAGGTCCCTGTGAAATAGTCAGAGTCGTTCTTATACCTTGAGAAGGTATTATTTTTCTTGTGCTGGAAAGAGTTTATTTTTCTTTACATCTGTAGAGCTCGAGATGTGTCTTGTTATAGATGACAGCTATAGGAGTTCATCTACTTTTAAAATAATAATTTATTTTTCCCTGGAGAACTACACAAGTGGTTTAGGACAAAGACATTCAGTGAACTTCATTCTAAATTGGAATAATACAGTACAAATTGTGGTTCAACGTGAAATTCTGGACATTTGTGTAAAGACTTCACCTGACGTCATCATCTTCCATCTTGGAACGTCATCAAGATTCGAACCTGGATTCAGTTAAAATTATTTAGTGATAGGACTTGTATTTTTTTCAATACTAGGATAAATGTTTGGATTTTCTTCACAAATCGTAAGTCCTATTTCATATTCTCACCTTTTCACCGTGTTTTCTAGGGAAATAAATTGTTTTTGTTAAAACTTACAAAGCTTGTTGTCTTCACTCTTTTCTTTTGTTACTTTTGAACGAGCCGATTCGTAACACCTTCTAATTATAAATAAGATTTATTTTCGTAAACAGTAAGAAGTTTCCAGAAGGCTATTTTCTATTAGGTAACAGTTTCTTTTTGGAAAATGCTAATTGTGACATGAGGTCAGGTAGCGAACTATATAATCTTGTTTTTCTAAAAAGTAATAATTCATGTTGTAAGATCTTAGCAGAATAATTTGTATTATTGTTGTTTCCAGTATTTCATTTGGGCTGGAATTAAAACTATTTTAATTGTGATTCGTCTCTGGAAATACAAAACGCATAAAAATAACATTCTTGGAAATATAGCTTTTGAATTTGTAGTGAAATTGCAAATAAGGATATATTCTTGAATTGTATTAGTGTGATCCAACAAAAGACTGTTGATGCATCACCACTACACGGGCCACAATAGGCACGTCAACACTTCCAGCATTGGATTTAATATAGATTTCCACTAAAGTTTATTCAGAATATTAATCATTAGAACTTTTGTCTGCAGTTATAGAATTATATGGGATTTAATTCGCAATACCGAGAGTTCTTTTTTGTTTACATTTTCACTTTGTATTCTAGGGAAATAAATTCATTATTGAATTTTACAAAGCTTGTTGATTCTCACTCTTTCTATCACTTAAGACTGTAGAGTCGTAATAGTAGTTATGAAAGGGGGATTGTACAGAATTTGTTTTGAGTAATTATGAAAGATTGACATTTATATGATTTGTTCTGTGTAGTTATGATCAAAAGTTTAGACAGATTTGTTTTGAGTAGTTATAAAACGTACCATGTATAGGAATTGTTTTAGGTAGGTATGAAAAAGGATATTTTATGGGTAGTTATAAAAAAAATTGGAAAGTACAAATCTATTGTGTTGTTATGAAACGAGGGAGGGGATTTTATGGGATTTGTTTTAAGCAATTATGAAAGTTGGCTGTACAGATTTGTTGGCTGTACAGATTTGGTCTAAGTAGTTATGACAAAGGCTTTGTTCAATGTAGTTGTGAAGGAGGAATGTACATGATACATTTTTAGTCATTATGAAAGCTGAATTATAAAGGATTATTTCTGGGTAGGGGGATTATATTGGATTTACTATGAGTAATTATGAAAGGGAGATTATGAAGGATTTGTTCTGAGCAATTATGAAAGGGCAATTGTACAGGATTTGCTCATGGCTGTTATGGAAAGGGATTGTACAGGACTTGTTCAGGGTTGTTGCGAAAGGGGCACTGTAAAGAAGTTTGTCTTGCGTAATTATGCGAGCTATATAGCACGGTCAAATTAATAAAACAATATCCATGTGGCCGTGGCGTTCGAGTAATCAATAATTTAAAAATGAACCAATAATTTTGTACAAATTCAAATTTCCTGACTGTCGTTTTCATTATTACCCAGAATACCTCACATTCCTGGACCCATGGACGCCGCCACACGGAGGCAAGGGGGGGGGGGGGAGCCACTTGCCTTCACCCCCCTCCCACCCCCGATTTCACCTCTAAACATGTTTGGGCCTCCATCCAAAAAACTTAATAGATGATCGCTACATGTTTGACCCCCACCCCCAAAAATAATTCTGCAGGCGCCCCTGCCTGGCCCACTCATCGTTTTCACAATTACCAAAAATGCACTAGAGTCCTGTACCACGTGCAGTCATAACTGTTCAAAGTACTAGAGCTCGTCGACCACATCGTAATATCCTGATTGTTTACTAAGTAGAGAGTGAAAATCACGGATCTGTTTACGTGTCATGTTGAACTCCAACAGAATGCGGCATTTACTTAATTTGAATAATGGTGTGTGCTATAAGAAGAATCATGAATCCCAGCAACAGTAAACAAAATAAAGCCTGTTTGTAATGTAATACTTTATAGCTCTGTGACCAGCATAATTTTACACAATAAATGGAACTACCGTATTTGTACATTTACTGTCTGATATACAACCTTACTACATTATATTGAAATAATTCTGCACACAACAAATGTAGAGCTTTAAAGCTCAGGGTCTGCAACACAGACAGAAGAGAGAACTGGCTGAAGGCGTTGCTTTGCGTACAAAGATAGTTGTAAAGCTACTATGTTACGAGTATTGCTTGTACGGTCTACAAATGTACAGTTGGAATCTTAGTTCTACAGAAATAGACTTTTTCTATATAAATTGGGACCCATCTTAGGCTCTAAAATATGCCACATAAAAGCAAAAACAACGGCAAACAAATAAATAAAATAATAGTTAAAAAAACAACATAAAAACACTAGGGGTCGATTTTTTTTTTTAGTATTACTAGGGTGTGTGACAAGACATGCCAGTAAATAAATAAAATAATAAATTTAATCGTAATCGGACAAGCGTCATAACACAGATCGTAGCAAAAGATGTTTTAAATACTATTCTTTGTCAGCCATTTGAAAGTGTATAAACCATTCAGAGAATATATTACGCGTGCCAAAGTGTTCTTTGACTCTATCAAGAAGCCAAAATGACATTTTTCTAAAACCAATGCTTATATTTTAGTAATTTATAACCTTTCATCGATCATTTAAAACCTATAAATTATTTCAGATTTATGTAAAAATTTGCAATCCTGTTGATTCAAAACCTGCTACTTCATAAGTAGTGTAGGGGGACGATATAGGGTCTATGGGACTATAACATGGGTGGGACTATCTAGGGCAATGAGAATTTAACATTGGGAATATATAGCGACAATAGGAATGGAACAGGTGGGATGTCGTCACGTCATTAGTAACAATGTTGCAAGTGGTTGACCTCAATCGAGCCAAACAGCAGGGGAAAAAAAGCTAGAACGCTTGGCGGGGCGGGACATACCACTGGATAGAAATAGCACAAACACAAACACTAAAAATAGACCAACAAATATGGCAAATTTTTAAAAATAAATCTTTTCGAGGCAATGGAGTGGCCCTGAAAAGGGCTTTTGGTCTTTTCTATGTTGACACCATTCCGTTGACATAGAGGGCATAGCATAGGTCTTCTTTTCTTCCTTAAACTTCGTCTAACCTCTAGCCCGTAGATGAGGACTCGCTTCAGACAGCCTTGTCTCTCCACATAGATCCTTTTTTTTCCAAACGCTCGTCTCGGTGATCCGGATGATTGTCCATCATGATTTAACATACATGGGTAAGTCCGTACGGAACAGCATCGACGATACGAGAGTAGATGATTCAACGTTTGTCCACATCTTGTGACGAGAACAGGTGAAGGGAATGAAGTGAACCGCGTTTATTTATAGTGGAAGATCGGATCGAAACGGATTGAGATTTTTTACCAATCCAAACACGTTACAAAATGCAGCCACCGCGCGGAGTCTGTCTTCCAATCCGAAGAGAGTTACTTGTGACGTCACATTCCCTATATAGGTGCGCTAGCGTCTGTGCGCAGTGAATCGATGTGACATTGTTTATTGAAACGCAACGGAAACTAAGACGATGAATTGGGGTGTACCGGTCGTGGAGACGAGAAGCGATGGTATAGCAGCGGTTACCAAAGTCACCACAGGCCTACTTCCAGAAGAGGTCGATTTTAATTGGGATTTAGTGGATTTTCTATCTTTGCAAGAATTTGTTCGGTACTAGCACCTTCGCCACATTCTCCTTCTTTACCACACGTCGAGGATTTTAAACAGAGACAGAAAGAAGAATTGGAGAAATTTTTACAGCAGCAGAAAGAAGCAGAACAAGCTTTCCTCCTTCAACAGCGACAGCGAGAAGAAGAAGAGGCAAGAAGGAAACGACAGGAAGAAGAAAAAAGAGTGAAGAAACAAGGTCTAGTAGAGAAGGTGAACAGTGAAACTCAAACGGTAACGGTACTCTTGGACATTTTGGCAGAGTTAAGGAGTCTGAAACAAATGTATCAGACTTCTTTATTACTACCCAAGAGAAAAAGACCTTCCCGAGCCAAACATCCTAACCCTGTTACTACGCCTGAGATTCCCGCCCTAGTGATTTCTATCAAATCATCGAAGCAGCAGGTCCAGAAGTAGGCCTTGGCCGTGGCAAAGGCTTAAGGCAGTTGAAGCTGATTGCTTCTCGTTCCTGAGTTTGTTTTTTAATAAAAACAAACACTCAACGGCCATTTTCAGAGCCACCCATTTCATTCGAAAAGAGTATTCATTTTGCCAAAATCAATTAAAACTCAAAAATCATTTTTTACCCAATGATGTACGTGTGTGAGTGCATGAGTGTAGGTCTTTATTCTAAAAAATCAAAACCAGGAGACACTTTCGTTTTTCTGTCTGGTCTATTCTGGTACCAATTTTACAATCCAATGTCATAACACAACACTTTTAAAAAACTTCGTAGACTTCTTCTGTGCGTTTGTTCACTCTGTTACTTTTTTAATTTCTTCACTTTCACAGGTTTTTCCTCCTTCTTCCTCACTTTTTTCTCGTCTTCTTCTCTTCTCTTTCTGGACGTGTTGGGGTCTTCCTTTGCCGAGGGCACCTCTTCTTCCTCCTGCTCCTGTTGTTTCTTAGGGCAGTCTGAAGACCAATGTCCTTTCTCTTGACAATGGTAACAGGTATCTTGACTTTCATCTCTTTTGACACTGGTCTTGCTTTTTTGACGGTCTTGACATTCTGTAGCCCAATGCCCTTTCTTCTGACAGATGTAGCAAGTATCTTGACTTTATCTCGAAAGGAGGGGGACGTGTCTGAAGAAATTTTCGTATGGCACCTCGCAAAGCTCTGATCAGAAGTTAGATCTGTGTTGGCTCTTCCATCGTTCTGGTCGGCTTGAGAATGAAATGAATACTGAGGGGGGGGGGAGGGGGAGACACTGGCCCTTTATATATACACTGGTCTGACATGAATATATAGGTGCCGATGGCGTTTCAAATGTAGTCATTTGACATTTTGCAATCAAGATGAAACGATCACATCATTTCGTGAAGAAAGTAGACGAAAGCAAGAGATAGAAACGTGCCTTATCGCCTCGCACAGTAGCTGAAGTCATGGCTCAAATCCATGCCAGCGATTTTGAGGATGACATGAGTGAACCAGAATCCAGGCCCAGAGAGTCTACCCCAAACCAAAATCCATCACCACCACTAAACCCTGGAAAGTACTTCCACATTCGAGAAACGGACAAACGCTCCTCTAGAAAATTTAGAACCACAGCCGACACGTACACGGTGAAGTTTAAAGATTTCAAGTCCGACGTACCGCTGGAGAAAGCAGATTGGTTCATCATCGATGTGTGGGATTCTTTGTTAAACACTCTGAAATAGCAATGTGAAGCCAAAGAAGACGATCGCTTGAGACTTTCCCTTCATGACGACAGTTTGAAGTCCCCCGTTTGGATCGAGTTTAGCAGCCCAGCAGAATTGACACCTTCCAAAGTCATCGACAAGATTCAACACGTGCAACAATCCAACGACACGTTTCACATCACCGATGGAAAAGCCACACTGCTCATAACCCAGGTTTCTCTTCCCCAAGGGACCGGACAACGCAAAAAGGTGTTATTGGAGAACAACCTTCGCAGTATCAAGCGTAGTCTCTTCCAGATTAACAACCCTCAAGATAAGATGTGTTTAGCCGGTGCCATCGTCGTGGGACGAACATATGCCGACAAGAACGACACGACAGAATGGAAAAGAACCCGGGAGAACATTCGACAATCGGACCGAGCCAAACAACGAAGAGAAGCAGAACGTTTGTAACAACAAGCTGGGCTATCCAAAGACACACCCTGTGACATTCCTGAAATACAAAAATTGCAAGACGTCTTGGCTCCACTCTACACCTTGAAAGTACACCCTCATGAAGTGCGCGGACCTCTGTTGTTTCGAGGCAAAGAATTCAAAGACGGAAAATACATTCACGTCTTTGATCACGATAAACATTTCGATGCCATTACCAATATCACCGGATTCCTGGGATACGGTTATTACTGTGAGAAATGTGACCATGGCTACAGCAATCGAGAGCAACACAAGCATTGTGGATCGAAATGTGAGAGATGTTTGGCCTCTAAACCCTGTCTCGACGAAGGACAAGAGCGAGTGCATTGCCCAGCTTGTCAACGCACTTTTGTCAGCCCTGCCTGTTACCAACAACATCTAAAGACGCAAGGGTCACAGTGGAAAAGTGTTTGTCAACTGCTGAGATTGTGCCCTACTTGTGGACAATGCATGCGTACCAATAATAACAAGGCACAAATATATTCAGGAAAGAAACGATGTCATATTTGTCACCAAATTGTGGACTTGGACCAACAATGCCACATTCAAAAATACCATTCCAAACATGAAGAGGAAGATGACCAGAAGAAAGGCAGTTTCATCTTTTTCAATTTCAAATGCATGCAAGAGACCGGAATTCACATTCCCAATTCCTGCGTGGCTCACCGAGCGTGTGAGAAGTGCATCCAAGAGCCTAGCTTTAGTAATTAGCATCACTGCAGCAAGATTCCTGGAGGACGTGAAAAAATCTTTCGGGGCCCGAACACGCTATCCGATTTCGCCCAGTGGATCTTAAACCCTATCGACGAGACGTGGAGCCAAGAGGACATCGAACATTACGGAGATTGTCATCGCCCTGCCACGGTGATGGCTCAAAATTTCTGGGGATACGATGGGCAATTTCTTCTCAGATACTATACAGAACAAGGCACCGAACATCCTGTAGTCACTTTGAACGGAGCCAAATTCATTTCCATGCAAGTGGGCCAAGTGCAGTTTAAAGATTCGATGAGTTACTTGGCCATGCTTTTGAGTCGACTGCCAAAAACGTTTGGAATGATAGAAATGGCCAAAGGCTATTTCCGCACTTGTTCAATACCGAAGCCAATCAATACACCATTCAACCCCATTTGCCGGAAGCTCACTACTACGACCCCGACAACATGCATACCGAACAACGAGAAG
Organism: Megalonaias nervosa; assembly: GCA_016617855.1. Lineage (NCBI taxonomy): Eukaryota > Metazoa > Mollusca > Bivalvia > Unionida > Unionidae > Megalonaias > Megalonaias nervosa. The sequence goes on from JAECUM010057573.1 coordinate 14,529, forward strand.
CTTTCTATGCTTGGTACCAGACTCACGCCTCGGACCACTTCGACTTTCAGGAAGAAATGTTAAAATATTGTCGTTCGGACGAGGAAATTTTATGGCGTTGCTTTGGAAAATTTCAAGATTTATTCAAGATTTATTCAGGGATCGATCCGTGAAGCTTGCACCATTGCCAAAGCGTGTTCCTTAGTGTACCGCCAGCGATTCATGCCCTAAAACACCCTGGCTGTCCTAAGCCCTCAAACGACGAACTTTGTCAAACGTCAATATTCGGTCAAAGCCCTACGCTAGCTACATTACATGTGCGACAATGAAGACAAATAGATCCAACACGTCCGCAACGGATGAGGCGAAAATATCATTGGAACGTATTTGGTGGATAGTTGAGACTTAGAAAACCCCAGATGATGTACGAGTTTAACGGTTGCTTATTTCACGGATGTCTCATCTGTTACTCTCAAGGTGACACCAAAAATCAATTTCACAATGGACCATGGAAGACTTGTACGAGGCCACTTGTCAACGGCGCTTAAGTTAGAATAGCAAGGATACCAAGTGGTGGAAATGTGGGAACACGAGTACGATCACAGTTTGTAAACCGATCCCGAGTTTAAACGCATCGTGGAAAGTTACAAGTTGGTAGACCCACTGAACGAGAGGGACGTTTTGTACGGAGGACGGACGAATGCCACCTGTTTGCTGTACCAAGCCAACGAGGAGAGAGGAGAAGAAATCAAATACTTGAACGTGTGTTCGTTGTATCTTTACGTGTGCAAATATTGTCACTTTTCCTCAGGGTACCAGCAATTGCTGACGGAACACATCGACGTGGAAAACCTTCGACAATACGAAGGATTGATCAAGTGAAAAGTCTTGCCTCCCACGAACTTTTACCATCCCGTTTTACTTTACCATTGCCAAGGAAAAATGATGTTTCCCTTTTGCCGTACTTGTGCCGAAACGTACAACCAAGACCGATCTTGTCAGCAAACTCAGGAAGAACGTGCCTTGACGGGAACGTGGGTCAGCGTGGAATTGTTGAAAGCTCAGGACCTTGGATACCAACTGTTAGAAGTGTACCTAATTTACAACTTTCCCAAGACAGAAAAATACCACAAGGGCGACGAGACTCAGAAAGGCATTTTCGCAGACTACGTGGATGCCTTTTTGAAACTGAAGCAAGAAGCCAGCGGCTATCTTTACTGGTGCCAGACTCCCGAAGACCAAGAGAAATTAAAAAAGAAACACTGGGAGCAGGAAGGCATCACTTTAGACCACGTCGAGAAAAACTTAGGAAGGCGATCGTTTGCCAAGGTGATGTAAAATTGCTTGTGGGGCAAAATGGCACAACGACCGTGTTTACCAAAGACGGAGTATTTGACAGAACCTTCCATCTACTTCCAGAGGATACACTACAAAACCAAATACATGAAACACGTGGACTTTCTTCGTGCGGACTTGATCTTAGTCAATTACAAAGACGAACTGGACTTTGTAGAGGCCGACGAATTTGGAAATGTCATCATTGCGGCCTACGTGACAGCCCATGCTCGCTTAAAGTTGTATGAAGCTTTACGATAACTAGGAGATCGTGTACTGTATTTTGACGCGGACAGTTACATCTACATCGATCGCCTGTGTCACTGTCACCCTGAGAGGAGACCGTTTAGGAGCCTGGACGGACGAGCACGCAAACGACAGGATTCTAAGTTTTGCTAGTGGCGGTCCCAAACATTACGGCTACGATTACCGTGACCCACAAGGAGAAGTGCACACGGAGTGTAAAGTGAAAGGATTGACTCTCAATTATCGCACCAGTCAAGTGATGAACTTTGGCGTCTTGAAAGAAGCCTTGCAGTCTGGACAGGATGGAAATTTTAAAGTGATCACCTACGAACCTCACAAGATTGTACTTTAACCCACACACCAAATCGTCAGTCGGCCCTTGGTAAAACTGTATCAAATCGTGTACCAGAAGTGAATTCGGCTTCCCAACCACTTCACGTTACCTTACGGACACGCTGGTATAAAAAGAATGGTTCCAAGACGATAGACACCAACAAGAAGGATGACTTCGACACAGCAAGAATCGAGTGAGAGACCCACTGAGAACTCCAAGTTCAAACCATACCATTTTCCTGTCTTCTTGCCTGACTGATGTAATTGTGCCAGTCGATTGGAAACGTTTCAAATATGGCCCATGGATAGGGAAGGATTACCTACTGCGAATGTTTTAGCTAGAACAGGAGTTGTCTACTTGGGACCTGAGACTGGATTGGGATTCGAAGTACAATGTTTCAGTTGTGGTCTGAGGTTGCGTATGGATCGATGTGTCTATAAAGATTCAGCTATTCTGGAACATACTCGATGGTCTCCGCGCTGTCCTTACCTTTCTATGGCCTATTCACCCATCACGCTACGGGTCAGGTATGACGGTACCTTAGAGAAGGTAGTACCGTTGTCCAGGAAGAAAAAAAAGGAAGACTTCTAAAACTAGGCATTAAAAAGGAACGATGTACAAGCTCGAGACTTCATTACGGCTAGTATAAAAAGGGACAACGTCCAAGACCGATAGTTCATTGTTACTACCAACACCAAGCGAGAAAGATGAATACTTTCAAACAGAAAGTATCAAGCGAGAGCAAACTCGAGTGCGACGCTGTGCCTTGCTATTGCTTGGATGCCGTACGCTGTGACCTCGGTGATTCAGTTCCACATCATGGGAACTTTGCTCTGACTACTACTACCATACCTACATGGAAAGTGATGCTGTACGTATCAAACCTGACGAATCCGAAAGCGATGCCACTCCTTATCGTACACCTTTTCACTTTACTGGTTTTCAATGTCAGTGTCATCCTCCACGCGAAACCATGCGGCTACCACCCTATGGATGTCATCCAACCCTAAGTAAACTCCTGCGAATTTCACCGTACCCTCATAGAAATGAACCTGTGAATGATGAATATTCGTTCGCTGTGCAAATGCCTGAATGCTGCAACTTTGAAGTCGATTCCAAACCTTTCGAGGAAAATGGCTAAAATATCTGGGAGGACATACTCCCGAAGAATTAACCAGAGCCGGATTAATCTACTTGGGCGAAGGGGATAAAGTGAAGTGCTTCAGTTGTGGTGTGTGACTTCACCAGTGGGAGCAGAAAGATTCTGCTTACCTGGAACATACTCGATGGTCTCCACACTGTCACTACCTACCTTTAGTGGGACTACCTCAGTAATCTCTGGATGGATACTTTACAAGAGAACATTCCTGGCTTGCCTGTGAAGTTGAGAGAACGCATTTACTGAGAGCTGGTCAAAATACAAGTGAAACGCAAATTCATTTCTCCATTTTTAAACTAAGCTCTTTTCCAAAGTAAACGAAGACTGATTATGGAAGGACACTACTTCAGTCACAAATATAAATGAGGCTATTGGCCACGATCCAGTGTTCCTTGAATGGACACTTTACAAAAGAACATTCGTGGCTTGCCAGTGGAGTTGAGAGAACGCATTTACCGAGAGTTGGTCAAATACAAGTGAAACGCAAAGAACAATTGCATACGTTACGTCACCGATGTTTAAACCACTGGTACCTAAATATTATAAGAGGATTGATTCATGTGAATTCGTTCCAATGGTCAGATTTTGTTAAACTGAACGAGGACCAGAAGACTTTGGTTGCTACTAATCCTTCTACTTACAGTGTGGCATACTACAACGAATTCCAGAGGAAGAGTTAGAGGATTACCAAAATCTTTATCAAATTTTGTCTGTGTTTGAACCATATAAAGCGGGGGCGGTCTCCAATCTGACCATCCAATGTTGACTCGTCAACCTATGAAGATGCCTTCAAAATTAGCCAAGCTGAACGAAGCTTATGTGAATTTACACCGTGTCAGGCAAAACCTGATACCAAAACCTGAAGAGATAGAGAATGTCAGGATGTTAACAATAGACCTAGACCTGATAGAAGAGGTCTTCAGAGAAGAAATCAAGAAAGAACAAGAAGAGTGGACAGAGAAGTATAGACTTCAGAAGCAGTAGAGAGAACAGTAACAACAACAGCAGCAGCAACAGCAGCAGGAACCAGACAGGTTTTGTCGACTGTCGTGTAGACACGAAAGAGTTCCCCTTCTCTTTCCGCAGATGCAGACCGTTTCCTGTAGGAAAGCCTGCCACCAGACAGGGACGCAATCTCAGATGATTAAACATTGCCATAACTCCCCGTTAACACAACAGCCCTTTTCAGGGTTACCCCAACACTCTAGAAAAGACATACTAAACAAATTGCCAAAAATTGTGTGTTTATATTAGAAAATAGAAGTGTGTTTATAAGCACTTATTTTCTCTGTCTTGTCAGATAATGTATGTCTATATTTGTAAGTAAAATGTCAACGTGAGTGTTTCTTTTAGGTCCGCGCGTTCCATGTGATGGTAATAGTTGTATTATAAGTTTTGGTGTTAGGGAATGTTTTCCTTCACGTCCGTGCTCCAGGGATATAAATCGCAGCGATGGTCAGTCTGGCTATCCATCGTCAACGAGACAACATGAGCAGGATAAGCAAATTGCTTGACCTCCAAATGTACCTGGAATATGCCTGACGCCTCCTGGACGAACTGGCCATGGAGG
>JAECUM010057576.1:0-12038 GCA_016617855.1 Megalonaias nervosa
ACTAGTGATATTTGCTGGTGAACTTTTCACTTTCATTCCACCCATAATGTAAAGAAGAATTTAGTACATATAAACACAAAATAAAAGTGCTTATATATGTACTGATGAGATCACAGAATATAAATTATTACAAACTGAACACAGCCTCTATCTCTTTCTCACCAAATTTTTCAGACTTGCCCATGGGCAAGTACCATGCAAACATGAGCTTGCTAGAGCTGAATTTGAGCTTGTCCTGGACAATGGGCAAGTGGATTTGTAGAACCAAGACTGTCAATATTAAAGAGAAAAATATCAGAATGAAATTATTTAAGCTCATGATAATGGAACCTTCTTTATCTGTTTGTGAAGACATTTGCATTATTCAATACGTTTCAAAGTACTATTCATCATGCTGTTTGAAACCAACAATAACTGCTAGCAGTACCTAGACTGCATTAGGGCAAATGCTAATTTCTAAAAATAGTAAATATACTGCAACTAGAACAAACAAATCATTTTTTTGTTAGTTACTAAAACTTCACTCAAAACTGACCTAGACTAAAACACCCCAAAGTTGTTTTGAAACAACCCCTATAGATGTACAGCACATACAAAAATGTCTTCACACCACAGTGGTCATGCATTCAAACCATGATGGTCATCTCATCACACCATAGCTGTTATGTCTTCAAAACATAATGATTATGTCTTCACACCTGTCATCATGTATTCAAAACATAGTGATCAAGTCTTCACACAACAATCATCATGTGTTCAAACCATGGTGATCATGTCTTCACACCACAATCATCATGTAATCAAAACATAGTGATCAAGTCTTCACACAACAATCATCATGTATTCAAACCATGGTGATCATGTCTTCACACCACAATCATGAAGTCTTCACACCAAAATCATCAAGTATTCAAACCATGGTGATCATGTCTTCACACCATTATTTGGTTTGGTTAGGTGCTTTACAGAACAGCAACACAAGTAGGTTATTTATTGCTATGGCAATTGGAGTAATGTGCTTTGCCCTAGGACACACCACAGTTGCTGACCCATGCCAGTCAGATTTTTGGCAAGATTACATGAGGTCAGGTATAAACCACCATTTCCTATATTACTTAATTGGCTGACAATAGCTAGTGAGATGTATTTGAAGGCTACAGTGGGTGAGCCCATTGTGCTAATTTGCATAGGTAGAATCAGCAAGTGGAACAACCCATTATAGCTAAATCAAAGATGCTAGATGCATGTACAAAAACAAAGGTTATAAGATATTACTGCCTTGAATTATAATGTTCAAGCCATATGTATTATATTATTGACAAGTTTGTGAGCAGTGGCAGTGTTTCTTGGAAGAAGGATTTTGCTGCATATATAGAATGGAAAACATGATCATTTCAATTGTTGGAATAGTGTTCAAGTGTAGTTAATTTCTGAAGCCGATTTAAGATAGCTATCAGCAAAGCCCAACAAAAATAAATTTCAGAACTCTTGGTTGACTGAGCTTAACTTTGTGAATCATGCTAGCATAGTGATGAACACTAATGACACTCGCATGACCTTCAAACCCCTTGAACCTTATTGAATCTATATTCCAATTGTAGCATTGATTGTTGTGTGACAATATTAAAAAAGGTGAAATTCTGGGTTTGTGGAAATTGGAGTCCGGGCTTGTGGAATTTCAGTCAGGGCTTGTGAGTTTATTTAAGTCACCAGCCCGGGGCCTGTGACTAAAAATGAGCACTGTCAGTGCAAGATATGATGTATTAGATACCCTGACAATATTATTATTAATTATTATTGGCATTCCTCCACCACCATCACATTTCAACCAATCCGATATGTATGTCAAAGGAACTTGAAAACATCAGGAAAAAGACATCAGAGTAAGTACAGTCTGACTAAGGAAGTCTTTATTCGGTGGAAAAGTGTCAACATCGGATGCCAAGTGTGTGAGACATTCCTGAAATTTTAGCCTCCCGTTCCCATCAGTCGACCAGGGAACACACTACATGATGTCGTTTATTTTTTAAATAAAATGTCGACCCAGATAAAAATAAATATCTGGGTGGACATTTTAAATTGTAGGACTAGACCTCATTCAAAGCTGTCAATGTACTTGATCATTGATTTTGCAGTATTTTTCACGGTATGTATATTGGGACCTTCCAGGGATGTATCAAGATGGAAATAAAGTGAATAACCACCATTTAAGGCATCAGTAATCAAATTCTACACCCATTACTGAAATAGTTCTGAATCCCTATATAACCTATTATCTGTCAAAACTGACATTTTATCAGCCCTGAGTATTATACAGATACATATGCTACTGATAAGCAGGGGTCAAGCTAGACTTGAATTTAAGTGAAAAGTGACTTCTCCTTTTGGACAGAACAGGGAGAAGTGACAGTTATACAGGGAGAATTGGAAGCAAAGCAAGATATGCAATTATGCCCTCTATTTCTCAGTATGCATATCTGCATTTAACATTGGTTTTCAGCAATATCTTATTTTCAAGAAGAAACTTACTAAGTTGTATGCATATTATTTCAACATTTTATACGCATATAAAAATTATCATATTCTTATGCAGTGTATTTTGTCCACATGACTTAAGAGCACTGTAGAAGCAATGTGGATATGTGAGAAAGCTTGCCAGTAGCTTCTCGTGGGTCGGTGGTTCTTTCCGCGGATTTCCCGGTTTCTTCCTCCACCATTAATACTGGCCACCATGTATAGCCTATCGTGTGCTGAAAAATGGTGTTAAGCCCCACAACAACAACAACAACAACTGTAGAAGCAACACATTGTAATGAATTCAAACTGATAGGAATAACTAGATTACATTATTGTAATTGCAAGTTAGTAAAAATGCTTAATCAACTACCCTTAAAAAAGAATTATTTTTGTTTACTTTACAAAAGTTCACTAAAGAATGGCAACTGAAAAAAACTGTAAACTTGTTTGAAACAACCCCTGTAACAATACATGGGAGCAAATGCACACGTGTCTTCATACAATTTTGTTCATCTCAATTTCTTTGTTCCCAATAAAATGTTACATTTTAGATAACACAATGAAGCATTAAATTCTGTATATGAATGAACTAAAACCTTCTTTCTAACCAAACGGAAACAGCAAACATGTGAGTGCATCTATTTTTAGAACGAGGGGCTTTCTTAATGCAACCGCTCACATGTTAGCTTTGTTACAACTGTCCAGTGATAGGATTACAAATTTGTGACTTTGTTATTTGTCTATGTACATGTAGTAACGTCAGGCATTGGTTAAAGAGTATTTGCTTTGCTGCTTATTTTCCCTTATTTTCACAAAAATCAGTGAAAACAACTTTGACCTTACAGAGCTTCTCAAATTCCAACAGCATTGTTCTATGCACTGGGACCGAAAAAAACGCATTTATATGCTAAATCTTGAACAAACACAGCGATGTCCACCATTTTTTCCTCCTGACAGGTTCACTTATGGTTTCAAACTGATTTGATGAACAAAATAATGCACACGCAGCAGCTGAAATCTTCAGGTCACGGATTCTGTTCTTAAAACACAAATTGCTATTTCCATACCATTGTTTAAGTTTCAAAAAATAAATTTGTATGTTTTATCATCAAATGATAACTTGCAGAAATTGGCTGATACTGATAGTTGCTACAACCAGAGCTATGTATAACACATCTCTGCTATAACTTACCTAGGAAAGGGTTAATGGTCAGTCAACTTTCAAAACACATGTCTGTGAATGTGCAAGTCTTTGTTTGTTGGCGCAATTGAAATCAACACCAGCTGTTTGATGCCTACATTTCACTTTGAGCTACAACACAGTAAATAACTGGCTAAGGTGAGAGAGCATCTCAAATATACAGTCATAAACATCTAAAAAACCACAGGCAAAGTCATTTTCACCTTCCTAACAGAAAAAGGCAAAGTTTTCATTTTTTAGGTGACTTAGTCGCCCACTTCACCTGGTAGCATGACCCTTGTACAAGCTGGAATTAATTACCATGTATAGGTTCTGCTTCTGTTACTTGAAACACCAAAATATGCTCATGAACTAAAATACACGCCAAAAATAAATAATTATTTACACATTTTATATAAGTGTATACCCTGATATTATGATCTGTAATTGTTTTAATAATAAGCAAAATAAACTTTAAATTAAGTGTTTCTGGTTCAAAATATTTACTTTTTATCAATTTCTAGCACAATTCGTGTAATGACATCACTCGTTCGCCTTCGATATAACTCAACTGGACAGGTATGACAAATTGCAAATTGGTCAGAGCTTAAAATATCACAGTGACATTACGATTGTTAGAATCCATGTGGCAGGATCGTATTTATAATTTTATATATTGATGTTTAATTGGGCAGAATTGGGTATTTTATTAATTTTATATAATTCATGTTCATTGCTAACTGAAATAAAGTCACCAGTTGAATTATTGTGTTGTTCAGACTTTACATACATTTAGCCAATTAGATAACCTTGAACCAGGATTACCTGTTCAAGTTTTGCTCATGCTGAACAATATAGCTACCTGATTACTGTTCAGGCTAATTTGTTCTATTATAGTACAAGTAATAATAACTTTCTGATTGGTCAGTTTATAACTTGTCTGTATAAACAACATTGCATCAACAGCATATTGGTGATAGTCATTCCAGTAGATTGTTTCTGTAGTGTGCTGGTCACAGGATTGCAGTAAGGTTGGTAGTTTACATTCTGAATTTATTAGTATGTCAATGTTAGTGTCCTTTTGTAAAGTATACATTTTTTTTATTCATTTTTTTAAAATTCAGCTATAAACTCTTTGGAATGAAATGTATGATCACCAAAACTTGCCACCTGTGATACTGTTCTCGTGATTTTATTACATGGTAGTATCTTATGGAAAAATTGCACATGAGGAATATGATGGAATGGAAATATAAATATTATTACACAGTATTTAACTGCATAGTGATCTTGAAACCTATGTCATGCATTTGCACAGTACAAATACTAGCAGAGCAGAAAATGTCTTTTTGTTATATACATTTGATCACTCTCTCAATATTCATGCCATTAAGTTTCAATACCAAATTTATTTAAATCTATGGTAATTATTAACTTTTTAATTTCTTTGCATTCCCAGATGAGTGCCTGACGATTTTGTATCGAGGAAAAAAATGTGACCTTGACCTTTGTCCAATAACATAAGGTACTTCAATTTATAGGATATAATATAGTTAATGTATCAGTTTTTGTACATACTCTGTATATTTCTCTCTGAAATAATAATAATAATAATAATAATAATGAGGACTTTGTATAGCGCCTAATCTTTAGAAGCTCTAAGCGCTTTACAACATTTGACAAAACTTAAAAAACATATATAATGATATGATTACAAAATTAAAAACAAACACCACGAAAGTAGAAACAGAAAATATGCTGTAAATATTTAAGGCAAGGATACATTATTAGGTCTTTAAGTCTGTTCTTGCAGTTGAAATAGGTGAGTTTTAAGAGCGCTCTTGAATGAGATCACTGTGTCTTTGTGTCTAAGTGCAGTGGGCAATTCGTTCCACGTTGCTGGGCCCTGGTATGCAAAAGAGCGTTGTCCATATGATTTCATATGATTTCATCTTCATAGTGGGAATGATGAGAATACGAGTGTCAGAAGAGGAGCGTAAGCATCTTAATGTATGTGATAGCCTGTTCATATATATTCCAATTAGTACACATACTAGTTCATCTATCTGCACATTCCTTTTGGCATGGAATTGTATAAATCCCTCTATTTATTAAATACATGTACTCGGGTTTCATTTTTTGTGTACAACGATACCCAAGGGTGATTTATGTATATTGTACAATATTTCAAAGTTGTGAGTTCGGTTCATCCCTGCTGCACGTGCGAAGTGCTCTCGATGGGAAAAATCGATTTACATCTAGCGCACAGACAATGTAGGCTGCATCGTCTGTGTATAAATGCCTCACCGTAGACTAAAATCTTCACATTACGGAATGTCTTGTCAGTAAGCAATCTACTTTGGGGCTTGCACATCTTCAGCTGTAGAGGTATGTAAGTTATTTATTAATTTCTTATGTATATTATTTCTTATGTATATTGTAAGTAATAGCTAATGTACTACCACATTCATTTTTGTATATTTTCTATGTAGCTTCGGTTTGCGTGGTATAATGCAAATATTTTCTATTCTTGTTTGTGACTTAGCAAGAGATTTATATTACCAATATAAAGTTTCATTTTTATTAAGAAATGTTTAGTACCACAGGAATCTTATCGGACACAGCTAGGTTCACTTCTGAACCTGTTTATTGCTTTGTAATGTTGTGCCGATAATGTAATTTGTATAACTTACCGTATATAATGTCAATACGTGTTATCGTATATGCCCGTGTCATGCATAGTACACGGTGTTAGATGTATTTTCAGCTGATCGGAGTCGACGAGGTACCAGCTGTAGAGCTACCCATAAAAGTTGTAAAGCTGAACCATAGCAGCCATAGAGATGAGTGAAAGCATTGCTGGTCGAGTAGCAGGTAATCAGGCATTGCTGACTGAATTGGTGGGCGCTGATTGCTAGAGTCACCTATGAACTGAATGATGGTTGGTGACTACCTATAATGCTGATTGCTTGATTGACCAGTGTGACTGGTAGCCAAGTGTGCTAGTGACGGAGTGTTCTGTGTTACTCCATGCATGTAATCTTTCAGCCGTGGGCTAATTTTGGGGTTTGTTATACCCAGTGTTTTGGGACTGTAAAAGATATTTTGTATGAAATTTATCCTTTGTTTTCATCATTTTACTATTTGAGTAAAGTACCTCATTTTTCACTGTTTGAGTGAATACATTTTACTATATGAGTAAAGAACATCATTCTTCACTATTTTGAGTAAAACGCATCATTCTTTTTGTCTTGTGAAATTACTGTGAATCGTTCACCTTTGTCCTTGTACTATATAAGGTCATTTATTTGTATGTATATTTGATGCATTATTAGGTTCATGCGGATTATGTTAATTTGTCCAATATTTGGATCTTATACAAGCTCGTATTAATCATAATTCTTTTCTCATTCAAGTCATACATCAATACATTGTATTTTTATCACCATCAAAAGTGTTCTGTTATGAATCCGAAATCCAACCCAGTTATCTTGTTACACCTTTCTGGGCCTACCATTCTGTCCATATGCTTGTCTGTATGCTCTCTATTGTTGCTCTACATCAGGGGTCTCAAACACACGGCACGCGGGCCACATGCAGCCCGCCAAGCCGTATCATGTGACCCACAAAATGATTGCTGTCACAAGGTGTCATGAGAGAAAACTAAGGTGGTATGGCCCTTGGGCCATAGAAAATGCCCTCATGCGGCCCTCAGGGTGGTTTGGGTTTGAGACCCCTGCTCTACATAGAATGCTTTTCATTTAGACTTATTTGGTTCACTATCTCCCTATATGGATCATTAATAAATATAAGAGGTAGTAAGTGATTCATATTGCATGTACTTGGAGCTGAATCAATATATACATGCAAAGCAGTAATGCGCTGATGACCGTATTGTTATGTATATTTGTAGTAAATTTATGTTGTTGTATTTGCAGTGTTAAAAAGGAGGAGAAATACATTTGCCTTTATTGATCAACCTCATTCACAATAAACCCAATTTCCTTCAACAAAACTGGACTCATCTTTTCTATTCTGATAGTAGAATGCAAGTACTGTAACATCCAGAATGTAATATCATATACCTATGTGTTTAAAAGTAAATAAAGACGTAACACACAAAACGATGTAACTGTTCAATCAAGTATGACCGAGTGACTTCATTACACGAATGCCAAACACAGAAAAATGTTAATAATTCCTATAAAAATCACTTATATCAAGTGTTGTTTTATCCTTATTCAAGCACATACAAAACGTAATAGTTATTATTATGGTAAAAATGTTTATTTCGGTTTTTGAGTATTTCGGTGTTTCTAGTAAATCGTTCAGCTTTGTTAATTTGACGTGATATGTACAAAATACGTACTGTAATAACCAGCATAAACATGAACCATTACGAAAATAGGTTTTAGTGTGGTTTTTGATCACTTGTTTCAAATGTTCATGTCCAAATCAATTGACAAAGAAGGCAGGTACTCATCCCTGATGAATAAACATGTTATGTTTTTGTAAATCTAAAAGACGTGACAACCACCTACCAAGCACACAAAAATAACCAGCTAACCTAATATGTTACCCGTACCTGCCATGTTAATGCACTGCAGACACTACCGTAAGTTGATCTTATGCTTGCGACAGCAATATCTTTGTCTTTTAAATGCTGGAATCGAATTTTATGTAATAAATTCACCTGATATGATCTCGTATTGTAATATACGTTTTTAATTATAGTTGTATAAAAGCGAAAAGTAACTACAAAGATGTCGTTAAAGAAGGTCACTTTCTAAACTGCTGACTACAGCATGATCCAATCTCCAAATACCATTTGAACGCTTAGGCTCAATCCAAATACGGAAACTAATTACCATAAAGTCCACCGCCAAAGTGACCGACGGGTGGTATTTTGCCAATCATATCCAAGGCGTTCCAACACATTCAAGATCACACATTGCACCTGGAAAGCTTGGTTGGACACCAGCACAGATCTAAACTGACTGGACAAAATTAATGTTTTTACATCGATAACGTGCGATGTAAAACTACATACCAAATTTGGATGAAATCTTACAATCCTTAATTGGGTCATGACGCCGAAACAAACTGTAGACGGACGTGCGATCACGATTAATAACTCAAATGATATCACTGAATGCTAAAAATTAAACAATAATTCAAGATCAGATATATACAAACACAACAAGTCTAGCAGCAGGCAGGGTGAACAGACCACTTGTCTGAATGGTCATTTGTCTAAAACATAAGGTTCCTACAGAGGCTGAAAAATAAGGTCAATAACGCTAAACAGAACCTCCTAACTTTTATTATTACCGTATAGTTTGAAAAACGAATAATAAATCGTTTGGGTTAGCTCATTTTTGTTATTTTATTTTTGATTTTTTTTTTGTTTTTTATGTTATAGTGCGTTTAGTTTACTTTGCGGTCGCTCAATTTTTGTCAGTCACCCTGCCTGCTGCTGTAATTAACCAAAGATTTTATCTAGACCTATACGATATCTAGATCTTGGATCATATAGATTTATTGTAATAAATCCAAACGGAACAGCTTGTGCTTGAGCAAAAAAGTTTTTAAATTTAATCATATCCATATCCCCTGAACACCAAGTATAATAAATATTCTGTAAAGTATAATTATCTACTTCATTAAACATTACTAAAATATTGCAGTTGTCTCTGATCACTTTAGGTATTTGTGTATATCGCTGAGTGACGTATATAACATCTGTATTCTTGTGTCTACCTCGAGAAAATATTCTAGCTGGATTTGTTTGTCTGTCCAGCATAACGTCATCGTACACCACTAAATTGTTAATAAATCCATCTAGGTCATCTACAGATGGGGCCTCATCAATATCGGTAATAAAGTCAACAACATCATTACCGTTTTCATTCAGCAATTTTGCATTTTCATTAAAATCTTTAAGTACTTCGTAACAGTGTTGATCATCTACAGATGGTGCTACTAAATACAATTTACTCCATTTTAACCACCGCATTATTAAATTTAATAATAGTTGTGTTTTACCCGATCCAGATTGACCTATTATAATCATCCTTATCGAATTTGGTAATGCTGGATGATGCTTCACTGGCTCCTGTTTTCGTGTCGCCGAAAAGTCAATTATATCCATATAATAAATAATATGAGTCTATATTGTGTTCGGTGTAGGACGTCTACACCCACTGCTGAATTAACTACAATAACAACAAAAAATAAACGACGTGCTCTGACGGGCAAATGTGTAAAATGTGGCACGAAGAAATACAAATTTATTCCAATAAAGACAGGTGGAGATATAGCCGCTTTATTAGGAAAATTACCAGGAACTCCGTGGGCTAAATATCCCGGTGAGAAACACTTACCAGGATATAATTATTGCGGTCCTGGAACTCGACTTGATATCCGACTTGATAATCAAGATCAACCAAGATCAGGAGAGTATCCAATAAATAAAATTGATAAAGCGTGTCATGTTCATGACGTTGCGTATAAAAGTAAGGATTTGCAACAAAGGCATCTCGCAGACGTAAAATTGATTCATGCATTAAATTCTATACCTAATAAATCTGTCAGAGATAAATTAGCTAGTTTTCTAGTAAAATCTGCAATGAAAAGTAAAATAATATTAGGGGCTGGTAATTAATTATATAACTATTATAATGGAATCCATTTATTATAGCCCAAGAGGATATTGGAGAGGTAGATCAGCTATTAGTAAATTATCTGAAGCAGCAAAAGTCTCACGTTCTGTTGCTGCAGCGTGGTTAACACGACAGGCAATATGGCAGATTTATCTACCACCACCTAAAAAAAATTCAATATGCACATTTTGATGTCAGCGTCCCTGATGAGGTTCATCAAGCAGATATTTTATTTTTACCGCACGATACCATTAAAATTGGTAAACGTCAATCACGCACATACAAATACGCATTAACTGTCGTTGATGTTGCAAGTAGATATAAGGAAGCTGAACCATTATCAACAAAGACAGCGTCTGAAGTTTCATCTGCGTTTGAACGAATTTATCAGCGAGGACCTTTGCGATGGCCACAGTTATTACAGGTTGATCCTGGCAAAGAATTTCTTGGTACAGTATTATCGTTGATGAAAAACATAACGTTAAAATCAGACGAGGACATACTGAAATTCATCGTGATCAGGCAATTGTTGAACGATTTAATCGAACACTTGCCGAGCGGTTATTTGGATACCAATACGCAAAAGAAATATCTACTGACTTTAAATCCGGTGAGAGATCTCGTGAATGGGTTGCGAGGTTACCAAGTGTGATAGCTGCATTAAATAATGAAATTACTCGTTCAACTTCCATGAAACCTTCTATTGCGATCACAAAAAAATATATACCTCGTAGCAATGACATACATCAACCTCAACCAGTATTAGGTAATGTAACTGTAAGATATTTATATGAACCTGGCGAACTTGAAGGTGGTAAAAAAAGAGCAACTGATCCTATCTGGAGCGTGACTACACATACAATTTCTAGTGTAGTTAGATCCACAGGTAGACCTCCAATTTACAGACTAGATTCTACCGCCCCTCAACGTGGATTTGTACGTGAACAATTACAGGTAATCCCTGAAGACACACAATTACCACCACATACAATTACATAACCAGAACATCTACGTCGATTACATTCAAGACAGGTCAGCATCACATTATCACGTGTATGACCAAGATCACTATTAATTCTGTCTACGGTAAATTGTCTTGGATTATTATTCGAATATTGCCATAACATATTACAGTTACAATTTGCACAATTATTATTCTGTTGTTCTTTTAGTTTTATAATAAATTCAACATCAATATCAAAATCACGTTTATTTTTTTTTTGTCACACTGCTTATAACCAGATAGTTTTTTCTTATTACGTCATTATTAACATTCTGATCATTATTTTCTGTAAAATTAATAATAACCCTATGTAGTTGAGATATTCTTCTGACTCTAGAAACTGCGAGATAGACTAAATTCGACCATTCGATCCGATCATCTATAATCCAGATATTTGTATCGGAAATAGTTAACCCCTGTGATGAGTGAATAGTTATAGCATATCCTAACGTCCACGGTGATTTATTTATATTCAGCGCATTCTCAACGACATTAATATCGACTAAAATAATATCATTCAAGACAAGATTCTGTATTTCACCACCAAGAATTTCAACATCAATATTCTGTCGTCGAGTATCTGCTGGGCGATAACATAATGGTACAGGTAGATCTGAAAACTTTTCTTTATGTAACAAAAATAATTTATCCTGTAGTTCATCACGAACTATCTTTC
>JAECUM010057577.1:0-20619 GCA_016617855.1 Megalonaias nervosa
TATATATATATATAGAATACAAATCATATGGCGAATAACAGCCTTTCAAGCGCACTGGATCCAGCAAGGGATCACGTGTGTCAGGGATTGATTGAGATAAATGCATTAAACTGACGACGAACAGTGCAAAACTAGTATCTAACTAGCCTGAAAGCTTTCGACTCTTAACGAGTCTGTTTCAAAGGCATATACAACAATAGACAAAACAAACAAATAAAACACAAAAACCGTTGTGTTTGCAAAACTCTACCTTGCTGTTTCTACATGAATTAAATTGCTGTTTCTACATGAATTAAACCTTTAGATGTATTATGTCTCAGCCAGAATATATCAACTTGTTGCGGATACTGGAAAATATTTGTATTCACCTAGAAATCGATGAGCCATAGCGACATCTATTACTTTATTTTATTTTATATTTTATTCTTATAGTAGTAATTGAAGGCTACTAAGAAAATTTAGAAGGATTAGCTTTAGTATTTCCTACGATTCCACGATGGGCCCCATCGTATGCTAACATTTTTATGGGAAAACTGGAGGGTCAGCTTTTAGCATCGGTTGAACTTACACCATACCAGTGGGTACGCTTTATCGATGATATAGAAATGAAGTGGCAACGTGGAAGAGAAAGTCTGGATGACTTCATATCAAAGGCAAACAACTTGCACACTTCAATAAAATTCACGGAAGAAATCTCCAATTCAACCCACGTTTTCCTGGACAAAACAACCAGACTGATGGAAAACAAACTACATACAGACATCTACTCGAAACCAACCGACAAACACCAGTATCTCCTCCCAACCAGCTGTCATCCAAAACACTGCATTAGGAACATTCCATATAGCCAGGCACTGAGGATACGCAGAATTTGCTCCGACGATTTCTAGAAAGGTCTGAAGAGCTGTCTAAACATTTAATTTACCGAGGCTACGACAAAGACCTGATTGCGGAGGCAACCCAAAGAGCTACATAAACAAACCGCGATGACCTACTAAAATATGGAAAGAAGGAAAAGGCTGATAGGATACCATTTATCCTGACCTACCATCCAGACAACCCCAAAGTAGGTAAAATCATCGTGAAACACTGGCCCATCGTGGAATCGTCGGAGGTACTAAAGCTAATCCTTCCGAACAAACCTGTAGTAGCCTATCGGAGACCAAAAAACCTCAAGGACATCCTAGTCAGGGAGAAGCTAACGCCAATCACTAGTCAAGACTACGCTAGTCAATCTGGCCCCTGTGGCGATAAAAGATGCAAAACCGGTCAACATATGATAGAGACCAGGACATTTACTAGCACAACGACTAGAGAAAAACTAAACATACATGGTCCAAACAAAACGTGCAAAACAGAGAATGTAATTTATCTCATCACATGTAACATCTGTAGCCTTCAGTGTGTCGGAGAAACTGAAAAGCTACACAAAAGGATCAACCTTCATAGATCTGATTGGATGACAAAGAAGCTGTACAGAAGCCCGGTTGCAGAACACATCTCCTCCCCTGGCCACACTTTCAGTGATATAACACTTATCGCAATTGCTAACAACCCCAACTGGAATTCCGAAACCAGGAAGGAAAAGGAATCTTACTGGATACGTCGCCTTAGAACATTGAAACCAAGCGGTTTAAACCAAGAAGACTAGATAAAGACAGCCATGCACAAGTAGAATTATCCTTTGCAGCCGACACATTTTCTTTTCAAAACTTTTCTAAAGTTTCTTAGTAGCCTTCAATTACTACTATAAGAATAAAATATCCGGGATATAATTTGTATTACATAAATGTACACAAAGTAATAGATGTCGCTATGGCTCATAGGTGAATACAAATATTTTCCAGTATCCGCAACAAGTTGATATAGGCTGGTTGAGACATAATACATCTAAAGGTTTAATTCATGTAGAAACAGCAATGTAGAGTTTTGCAAACACAACGGTTTTTGTGTTTTATTTGTTTGTTTTGTCTATGTTTTGTATATGCCTTTGAAAAAGACTCGTTAAGAGTCGAAAGCGCACAGGCTAGTTAGATACTAGTTTTACACTGTTCGTCGTCAGTTTATTGGATATATATATATATATATATATATATATATATATATATATATATATATATATATATATATATATATATATATAAAACAAGGCAAGTATAGACAGTATACTGTGAGCGCTGTGAAACGTGCATTACTTACATCTAAAAATTTAAGTGTAGATTTCTTTGCTGACTTTGCCGAACTTATTTATGAAGTTATTTTAAGGTTTATAATATTCTTCTTTATAAATATGTATGATCATAAGTAATGCAGTTACACACTTATTTTTAATACACAAGGAGTTAACGACAGATTAATTAGTGATGTGGTAGAATACATTTTTAATTTGATCTATTGTTAAAGAAGGGCAATGAAGAATTATTTAGTTGTAAATAAAGTGAGCATACCTTAAATTTGGTTTTATTGTATCAGAATGAATGAATAAATAATAAACCGGCCATTTCTAAAAGAAAATTGTCGGCAGCAAATTGTACTCTATATACTAAGGAAAATTGTTGATTTATACATTGCCATCAGCTCTTGTTTTTTAAGATATTTATTTTCTTATTTCAATTTTGGCGCGAGACTCACATAATAGCAAACCTTTTCAATAGGGAAACATGTCAGATTTACGATATTGCAGATAATGTATATAAAATGTATACAGTCTCGAAACAAACCACTCTTTTGCAACGGACAGTAGAATCAACAAAGTCAATACCAATAAGTGCTGGGAAACCAAAGTGTCCAACAAATGCATTTACAATTTTGGCAAGAAATTCATCTGAAATTAAATCTTGTTGGGATTAGGTCTAAGACCTTTAATAACAATAAGAATTTAATATGAAGGCCGTTAATGTGCCCTGTTCTCTTGGTTTAGAGTTCTTGTCTATCAATAGATAAAAAAGGTAATAAACGTTTTCTTATTCTTATTCCTTGCTTCAACATAGTGGTTGTATGTTAAGTGATTTATTTATTTATTTATTTATTTATTTATTTATTTATTATTCAGAATTATAAAGAAAATAAAGATTGTAAACTATGTGAAAAAGTAGATTTCAAAAACTAGGAATTTAATTTTGTGTTTTTTCTTATCAACTGAGAATTTTGTTTCAGTAGTTTCCAATATGAACTCGGTGATACTTTTTTGGTGATTTCCTGTATGAATACTGACTATTTTCCATTTATTTTGAAACTAGGCTCGCTGAATCCTAGGGAAGCTACTGTCACGACCTTGATTACGTAACTAATGCATTTGATCGTATCAGCTTTTTATACAAATTTGTGCTAGTGTTAAGCAACTCTTATCCAAAATGTAGGTCATTTGATTGCTAATTTTAGATTTTTCGTACTAAAACACAAATCGAATTTTAGTGATCGGTTCCCCTTTCCCTGTAGAACGGTACTAGCCTATTATACAGTGAAATTTTACTATCATGCAATACTAATTGATTTTGAAATCACTTATAATGCATAAATTCCTGCCACCAATAAAATGCATTTTAAGCCATAATATGGCAGATCAAATATAGCAGAGGATATAACCATTTTTGAAGCAGCTATACAATGCCTGATATAATATAATTTAGGCATTGGAAAGCGAGATAGATACAATTCACACTTTTCCCGACACGGTGAATTATTGCATGTTATCGTGATCTCATATAAATATATTTCATAGGTCCTTAGAAACATAAAAAGTCTCATCATTTAAATGGGAGAGTGTGTGCACCAAATGAAAAAGTTCTCAATTTCCATTAGATCTATCATAACTACGAACACTATATGACAATTGTCACTAACTAGGCACTATGTATTTCTTTAAATATTATGGAATTGTTAGTACTTTACCTTTTTGTATTTTGCGTATTATTTTACAGCTACCATAGGACAAATATTTTAACGTTTTAACGTTTTTGGAAAGATTATATTTACGTTACAAGCAACATATATACATATGATTTATACATGAAATGAAATATAACTTACTTTTTCTCCTGAGTTGTAGAATAATAATAGCAGTTATTGGCACAGCGAATATAATAACCGAGACCAGGGTAACCGTCACAAAGGTAACAGTCTTTATGTCCGATATTTCGGATACTGCTGGTGAACGGTTATCTGTAAAATACATCAGAAAGGCTTTACATCAATCTTACGCAAGTCAAGTTATGTTTTTAGAACATACTGACGAAAGCGGAATGTTTTATAATCACATCGTGATAGCTACTACTTGTTCGGAGAATAACTCAGACAAGGATCTAGTAATTTTATAATACTTTTATTATACAGAATATAAACTAATAGAACACTGTAAACATATATCGCCGAAATATGTGTGTGTGTGTGTGTGTGTGTGTGTGTGTGTGTGTGTTTATTCGAAATATCATAAAATTTAACACTATTGTAGATTTAGTAAGACATTTTTGCACCCTGAACGAAACAATAGATGTGTCACTTCATTGAAATGGTATTATGTAGTGGTGGGACGAGGGTTAGATACTTCCGGGGAAAATGTTCTTCGGTGGCGCCCCTACCTTGCTACAGAAAATAATTTTTATTTCAGTTACCCACAACCCCCAAAGCCCAAAACACGTTTTGCAAAGAATTACACCTATTACGATATGATGATGGTGTCATACTCAGCAAATTTAAAATGCAAAAATGGTTCAGACTGCTTGGCTTCTCCATTCGTCCCCCTTCATAAACATCCAATCTTGGGACTTGTTAAATTGTGACTAATGCATGCATTAGTCACACTTTTACAAGTCTAAGAATTGACTATTTTACATACCTTTATCCTTTCCATGTTCAGTTTCTGTTCCTTGTCTTGGCACTTCTGCAGTGATACAAGCACTTATTAAACTTTAACAAAGTACAATATTATGTTTGATATATCCATATGATGATTGTACCAGAAATTTGCACAATCTCTTAATGCCAACACTGAAAGTGTGTATCCTTAGATAACAGCATTGTACACTTTGTGATTTTAAATGAGATTGCTTTCCAATGTTTGAATGACCTTCCATGTTTTAAACACAACATCCGATACTTTCGTGAGCTAGTTAGCATTGTTCCTATAATATCCAAAGTCTTTGAGAAATCATTTGTTTTAAGAATATCGATAACACATATGTGGGTGACTTTTTAAAAAGTTGTGGATGATAGTATACTCTTCTGATTTTATTAGAAGTCAAACAGTACATGTTAACATAACACTTTGTTGAGTATTTCACATATACCCACATCATTGTTTACATTTTTGTATCCCTTTTGACGAATGAGCCTTTTGGACCCGCAGATGAATTATTGGAAAATTAGGGCTAATGGTTTGACCAGATGTGTCTGTATTTAGTGCACCCAACTAACCTTGATGAAAGATACGTTCTCATATATGTTTGCTTTTATCTGTTTACAAAATTCCTATGCTTTCTATAGTTATCCAAATCCATTTGTAACCACCTTCTGCTAAACCTTTATATATGTTCTTAGTTCTCTATCCATAGCATGTACAGATTTCTCCGTGGGTATGATTGATTTAATTGAGCGCGTTTGTTTATATCATCCACCAAAGCTTTCTTTAATGTGTTGATGTAAATGACAAATGTCACTTTCTGGTTCACTCCTTGTTGAAGAGACCGGCAACGGAGCTAAATCAATAACAAATTCATTGACATCTAAAACTTTAAAACTTCTGTAACATTTCTTAAAATTTTGGATTCAAACTTTACACTGTCTCCAAACGAAACAAAAGAAATAGTATGAAAAACACTAATTCCAGATAACAGATTCAGTGTATTAATACAATATGTTTTTACTTGTAAATAGTAGATCAATTTAAGTTGGATTAAAGTCATCCTTAAACATGTGCGGTCTCTGATTATACATGTAATATACGCATAATACCAAATGTCACTTATGTAATAAGAATGGTCTTGCATATCAAAAGTCGGGTCCCAATAACCCAAAATTAACAAGAACATCACACTGAACAAGAACTTTGTCGAGCATTTTTCCAAACTTACGTGATTGTGGCAACACATAATATTCTATTTGTTTCAGCATATTTGTTTGGGGGGGTTTTTTGCCTGATGTTTAACTAATCTATTTCCACCAGCCCATACATATTTCGTATATTTTTTGACTGTTTATGTTCTGATCTTTCTTCATTCTGAAATACCGAGATAGCAAGTGTCAAAGCGTTTCTGATTTCAGGAAGTGTGATATATTTAGTTGGAGGATCCACGCAATGTTTGCATCATCTCGAATACGACTCGTTACGCCGGTCAATTTCTATTTGCAAATAAATTGAAAAGTTTAAAAGTTTAACTTGAGCATGACCAAAGACGGACTAATACGTAGGCTGTACCGTACCGCAAGCTTCTGAGACCTTAGGGACAACTGAAATAACATTATTTAGCCGGGGGCCTTTAACACTACACACTATCTTCATGAAAGCATCAACTTTGTGACAAAATTATATGACAGTAGAAACAATTATGACTTACTTCCTCGTACTGTGATGGTTGTACAGTAATCTGATGGCTTTAAGTTTTTCACACACTGTAGGGCCGGACTCTCAGCACAGGCGTAATACGTACCAGCTTCTTTTTCAGGAGGTAATTTTATCACGTCTTTTCCCTGCAAAGTAAAACAAGTGAGAAAATTTTGTTTTAGTATAATAGCTTTTAATGCAAATTTGTATCTTTAATTGATTTGACATTAGCATAATAACAATTGAATAAGATACATAAGTTTTAGCCTTTGAAACTGATTTCTTGGTAAATTCCGATAATTGCGAAATAAATTTAATTCTGTTTTCTTTCTTGCTTCTCTATGAGATTGTTGTTTCATTTAGACTCAGCAATTGATTCACTTATAAGATCCACAGTCTACTATTCAATCAATATGTGTGTGTGTTTGCTTAAATTTAGTATCCAATATAGTTTACGTTTACGTGAGACAAGTTAGGTATTATTTCATCGATAGGTTTTGCTTCAAAAACAGCATGTCTTTCAAAATAGATTATATGAGATGGATTTGTCACTTGTGCACCAAGTAAATTAACACCCAACGGGTGATATGCCTCTTCGCATGATATAGATGGACTGACTACGTAATAGGTTTTATTTGGCGGTTTTGTTTTTTTGATTCATTTTGTTCTTGTTGTTTTCAAACCTCAAAGGAAACAAAGTATCTAAATAACATCTGCTTTCAGCAATTGGAATTCTTTATAAATATACTTTATACGTAATGTGCATTACTAGTTCTAGTGAACACTAGAATAGTGATGAATCTATTGTAAATGTAATCGCAGATCCAGTCTTGTCTGGATTGTTTTTTCTACAATGATATGTTCGTATCAAATAGTATAGACCATTGCATATTTGTGTTTGGGTTTTATTTCTCAAAAGTGTCAATAAGAGGTTTAAATAAAAAATGTCATGTAATATACTGTTTGCAACACGGGTTTGAAAACTGTAATTTTATTAAATTTTCCTGTTAATTGCTAGCAGCAATCTGCAGACTAAAGTGCTAAATGTGTTGATTAATAAATCGAATCTAGCCAGAATAGACCGTGACAGTCACTATATGAAATAATAATTTCTGTCAACCGATGCTCCAGTGCTCATTAGTCAATATATACATACTAGATTACAGTTCCCTTGCAAATTACCAAAACCAAATATTATCCATAGTTCCTCAAAGGTAGAACTGAGAAAAGCATATCACTTATCCCTCAATTATTCCATATCACGCTTAATGCAATATTTGAAAATTTCCATTCGATACGATCAACTGTTAGTGATTCATTTTGGTTTAAATGTATGTATTATAGCCTAGGACATGTACAACATATGAAGTTTCCCAGACTCTAGTCCGTATGACACATCAAAAGAGGAACCCCGCACTGCGAATCTTCCATCGCTTTATCGTTGTGCGAAGTTTTTAAACATTATTCTCTAATCACGTGTATTGTTGGTGAATGCAACATTAGGAGTATGTCTTCGTCATGATAACATCACGAAAACTAGAATAGCATCACCTATCAATTTCTTTATCAGCTAATCATTGAAATGAAAACGCAGTGTATCAAATCAATAAAATCATCGAATACCAGAGAGAGTGAAACAGAGAGAGAGAGAGAGAGAGAGAGGGGGAGGGAGGGAGGGGGAGATAGAAGATGGAGTAATGTTAAGACTGTGCTCACGCTTGCAGAACACATGCAAACAAAATCCGCACTCATAGTTCCCCAATATAAACATTTTTTAAAAACATATTATATAAACAATACTGTATATTGGTTGTAAAAGTGTTATATGCATTTTAGAAAGATAAAAATCGTGATCAAAATGTCTTAGTAAAACATCATTCTCATCATAGCCTGTCTATGGTCAATCATGACTTTCTTCGCATGCAAGTCTTTCTGAAGCAGATGCACCGATATTGAAGTTCCATTATTAGCGACGATGTTTTTAGCTGAAGATATTCTTATATTTCCTAAAAGATACCGAGTTACAGCTAAAAGTGAATTTCACTTTTTTTGATTAGCCATTATTAGGAAAAGATGTAAATTAAACCACGTCATTAACAAAAGCAAGGATGGAACGAATAGCGAAGGAGACTGATTATCTTAAGGGCTAAGAGAGTGAGTGCGTGACATTTCAGCCATCATAAAAATATAATATCTGAAGCTATCAATTTCATTATCAAGGTAAAGTCAACTGAAAATGCAATATATTGAATCATCATATTCATTGGAGAGAGAGAGAGAGAGAGAGAGAGAGAGAGAGAGAGAGAGAGAGAGAGGCGTATGCAGAATAAATGCCAAAGACAAAACTACTACATCAGATGAATTCAATAGTGTGCACTGGTGGTCTTGTACCCCTCCAAGGAAATAGTTATTTTCATTAGTATTATTCATTTCAGTAATAAATTTAACTGAGTATTTCATTTAAATTTTCACATTCCGCTGTGTTGTTTCCTGGGCTACAACAATAGCTATTGTTGCGTGTAGGCTCGTACAAATGAAACAGAAGAAAAGAGTCAAGCCAACAAGCTTTGCATATTTTAACAAAATAATGTCTTTCCCTAGACAACAATGTAAAAATTGGAAATAGGACTTATGGTTTGTGAATATAATCCAAAATTTAATCCTAAGACTGAAAAATACAAGTCCTATCACTAAACAGTTCTAATAGAATCCGGGTTCGAATCTTGATGAAATTCCAATATGGAGGCGATGACGTCAGATGAGGTTGTTGTACTAATGGCAACACAACCTCGATTGAATCACAGTTTATGTTTCCGTTAAACTCCAGAATAAATTTCCACTGAATTTCTTTGTCCCAGAACTTTTTATAAATTGGTACACTTGTTTAGTTTTCCAGAGAATAAATTATTAAATTCCAAAAAATAGAAAAACTTCAGAACAAGCCGGCATCAACAATATAAAAAACCTTGTACCTTCAAGGTGTTAAGAATACTACTGGCTGGAAAGCTCTCGGAATGAGTATTTAACCCAACTAAAACGTCATTTCATTCCCGCGTGATGGATCACGTGGTCTCTTAACATTTGAACAGCGTAATAAAAGGAATGAAAATTAGCACGTAGGCAAGAAAAGCCCTATCTAAGATCCAAATTCTCACACCGAAATATATTTTTAAAAAAGAAAGACTGTTTACAGTTCAGCAAACATGCACGCCGAAATGACCTTGGCAATAGCCAATCGTCCTCGCGTAGTGTCTACAAAATATATGAACCAAAGTGAGCTAACAATAGTGCTGAAGAAATATTTTTACGTTCTAAATAAACTGAATTTACTGGAAAAAATATCGAATCCCGTGAAAATAATCATTGCAACAAAATGTAATGAAAAAAAATAACATTAAAAAGAATTTTAAAACTAACACACATATACGTAACACTTCCCCCCCCCCACACACACACACATAAAGGAAAAGAAAGATTTATATAACAAAGCTTTCTTTTTACCATATGCAAATTATATATGAGGTAAAATAAAATTACATAAGAAAATTCTTATGAATTATATAAAGTATACATGAAATAATATTTCTATACACGGGAAAGTGCATCTCTAATCAAATTGTCTTTTCCTTTGATGTGCTTGATGTTAAGATTATATTCTTGCAAAAACAAACTCCACGGTAGTAATCTTTGATTTTAATTTTTTATCTTGTCGATGAAAGTAATGGGGTTGTGATCACTATACACAACAACCGGAGAAGGAGCTGAGCTAATGTAAACCTCAAAATGCTCTAATGCCAATATTAAAGCCAAACATTCCTTCTCGATTGTTGAGTAATTTCTTTGGTGCTTATTTAATTTCTTACAGAAATAGCACACTGGGTGATCAACACCATTTCTATCTTCTTGAATCAATACTGATCCAACCCCAACATCACTTGCATCCACAGATAATTCAAAGGACTGATTGAAATTTGGAGCTGTGAAAACCGGCGCACTTTTGAGTATGGCTTTTAATCTAGCAAAAACCCTCCTGACATTTTTCAGTCCAAAGAAACTTGTTTTTCTTACTCAACAAGTTTGTCAGAGGTTCAGCAATATTAGAAAAATTGGAATAAAACTTTCGATAGTATCCGGCCATACCCAAAAATGGCATCAGTTGCTTTTTACTGACAGGCACAGGGAAATCAGAGATAGCCTTGACCTTAGCATCTATAAGTTAAAAATGACCAAGTCCCACAATATGTCCTAGAAAAGTTACACAAGCACGGCAAAAGTCACTTTTAGATAAATTGATTGTCAGATTTGCATCAGTGAGTCTTTCAATGAATTTCCGAATCGTGGCTTGATATTCTTTCCAAGTGTCATTGTAGATGATGACATCATCGAAGTAAGCATCACAATTATCTACACCAGAGGTAATCATATTCATCAAACGATGAAAAGTACTTGGGGAACCCTTCATCACAAAAACGGCATTACTTTATATTGATATAGTCCATCTGGAGTCACAAATGCCGAAATTTCCTTTGCCCTTTCCGTTAGTAGAATTTGCCAAATCCTTTCAGAAGGTCAAATTTGGTGACGTACTTGGCATTTCCAATTTTATCAATACAGTCATCGATTCTTGGTAATGGAAATGAATCTGATTTTGTCATACTGTTCACCTTCCTATAATCAGTGCACATACGGAACTTTTTGTCTGGTTTCGGAACAAGTATACATGGTGAACTCCAATCACTTTTACTGGGCTCTATGAAATCGTTCTCCAGCAAATACTGAATTTTCTTTTTCAAGTATTCCTGTTTGAGAGGGTTCATTCCGTATGGGTGTTGTTTCACAGGTTTTGAATCTACAATTTCAACGTCATGAAAAATTTTGTTTGTCCTTGTAGGAATATCTGGAAACAAGTGCTCATATTCGAACAATAACTGCTTAAGTTCATTGCTTTCTTGTTGTTGTAAATGTAAAAGTTTCTGGTCTAGATTTTTCATAATTTCCGAATTCTGAAGATTTGTTTCTCCAAGATCAACAGAGTCCAATTGAATTTCTTCACTTAAATCCTCAGTTGATGGGACAGGTACAACTAAATTAATTGCATGATTTACTTGGCTATCTTTCTCAATATACTAGTACTCCTATAATTTGTTTAGAACAGAGTACTATTATTATAATTTAACTCATTCATTTTCTTCTTATCCATGTAAGGACAGTAAAATCTAATTTGAAGAAAATTTTGAAGAATGAGCAAGAGAGAATAAACTCTATTACAAGACTCAAAACTTCTCTCAAGTAAAGTTCTTTGAAAACATAATTTCACTTTTGACTTGAATTGCTGAGCGCCAAATTCATGCAAAAAAAGCTGGAAAATTCCAGACATAAACTTTGACCCTTGACCAGATTGAACAGATTTGGGAAGGCCAAATTGAGTAAAAAAAACATAAACTTTATCAAACCTTTTATTATGGTTTTGCTTTTAATATTCCTCAAGGGAATTGCCTCTGGGAATCTTGTTGACGCACACATAATGGTCAACAAATATTGATTGCCTGACTTGGTCTTAGGTAAGGGACCAACACAATCTACCATAATTCTGCTAAATGGTTCGTCAAATGCAGGAACTGGTTGCATATGGGCTTTAGGTATCTTCTGATTTGGTTTTCCTACCATTTGACAAGTATGACAAGATCTGCGGTATTTACAAACATCACTTTTGATTTTTGGCCAACAAAAGTGAGTCAAGATCTTGTGATACGTTTTAGTTATCCCTAAATGACCAGCCATAGGAGTTTCATGGGCCAAACCAAGTATTTCCTGTGTGTAACGTTTCGGAACCACAATCTGATATTTTACTGACCACTCGTAACTAGCTGATACCTCGGGAGGTCTCCATTTTCTCATAAGAATTCCATTTTTAATGAAATAACAGACAGGTACTTCAGTGGCATCAGTTTCACTAATGGCCCTCTGAAACAAATAGGAGATCTCAGGATATTTTTCCTGTTCGACAACAAGTGATTGTCGTTTGTCACCCTGATTAGATAAAAGAGAATGAGTATTTAAAAGAGGATCACTGTGATCAATACTTTTTGATTGATCCAAATTAGGAGTGAAAGTGACCTCATCAAAAGCCTGACCACTTCATGCGTCAGCTAAAGGAATATTTTCCTAATCAAAATCATTCTCAAGAGCTTTTGTTTTCCATAGCTCTGGTAACTACACAAGCTGGGTATAAATCAGGGTATTTTTTTCAACAGGAACAACTTTCTGATCCAAAGAAGGCTTGTCAGTTACAGGTGGATTAACCACAACCTTGTCTCCAGTTAGGTCGTTGCCTAGCAACAAATGAATGCCCTCAACGGGTAAGTTATACACTATACCGACTGTCACAGGTCCTGAAACTAAGTCTGATGACAAATTTACAGAATGGAGAGGAACATTAACAAAGCCGCACTCTACTCCCTGAATTAGAACACTCTGATTAGAACTGGACTTCTCAGAAGAAGGCGAAGTACATGATAATAAAAGACTTTGAGACGCTCCTGTATCCCTTAAAATTTTAATAGGGATAGGATTGGCCAAATCACGCAAGAGTGCTATAGAACCCTTTAACACGAATAGTTCATAATTCTCCATAATAAAATCAGACTGGGGTTTATTAGATCCAACAAATGTATTGCTTTCAATACATGACCGTGACCTTGACCTCTTAGAAATAAGAACATTCGGGATAGGTCCATCTTGATTCTGATACCTATATTTCAATTTGAAGCAATCAGAAATGACGTGTCCTTTATTTCTTGCAATAGGTACACGTAGGAATAGACAAGGAGTTTGAATCAAGTTTATCAGAAGCTTGATTTTTAGAAGTTGTGCCAGACTGAGTTTTAGCAGGAGTCGTATTAGGTTGAAATACCTTTCTACCAGTAGACTGCTGAGTGAAACATTTGCTTACAACAGGAACTTTATGAGTTAAGGAATACTCATCAGCAGCAAAAGCAGCATTTTCCAAGGTTTCAATCTTATGCTCTTCAAGATGATTCTTAATGTCATTAGGAACACAGTTTTGAACTCTTCAAGTAACACAAGTTGTTCGAGACTTTCATAATTATTCAACATTCTTGGCTAAGCACCATCTCTTAAATAACTGCTATTTTTCTCTTGCAAATTCAGCATAAGTTTGTCCACCTTCTTTTTTATAGTTCCTGAATTTTTGCCAATAAGCCTCAGGGACTAACGCATAACCCCTTAACATGCACTCCTTAACCAAATCATAGTCAGAACTTTGTTGTACTGACAGGGATGCATAGATATCTCGGGCTCTGCCAAAAAGTACACATTCCAATCATTGAGTCCAATGCTCTCTTGGCCATTTCAATTTTTTGGCAACTTTTTCAAAATAAATAAAATATTTTTCTACTTCTTTTTCTTTAAAAGGGGGAGCTAACCTTATATTTCTTGTAATGTCAAAACTTGAATTTGTATGTGAAGTGAGATCATGCTTTTCATTTGCCAGCTCAAATTCTTTCATTTTAATTTGGAATTCCTTTTCAACCTTCTCCTTTTGCATCTGTACGTTCATTTGTTCTTTTTGAAACTCCATTTGCATTTGTTTATCTTTCTCCCTCTCCTGTCTCTCTCTATCTCTCTCTCTCTCTCTCTCTCTCTTTCTCAAATTGCAATTTTATTTGTTTATCATTTTCTCTTTCCTGTCTCTCACTCTCCACTTTCTCAAATTGTAATTTCATTTGTTCTTTTCTAATTGCATGTGTTTCTCCTCTTTCTGAAGCTCGAGCTTCCTTAACTCCAATTCCATCTTGTATTTCATTTTTAATTCCATTCCTTTTATGTCAGAGTCTGATATCGACTTACTGACCGAAGCCAAAACACTTTTAACAAGAACATTCTTCTCTACCAAATATTGAATCAAAATGTTTTTAATTTCTTGTTTCGTTAAGGAAGCTTTTGCTTCGGAAAGATCGTATTTTCTGGCAAGTTCTAGCAACTCGTCTTTTTTCAAACTATCCGACTGCTCCTGAGTATGACTAGAAAGAAACGTTTCCACTTTTAATGACATTGTGAATGAAAGCCTTTTGTTTTCACTAAAGATTTCAAACAAAATGTAAAATAGTACTTGATATTTAAAAACTAGGGGAATTTAAATTTCAAAAAAACAATTTTCTGAAATATTTTACCCAAACTTCATGCATCTCAAAGACGAGCACATAATTTTCCCTTGTTACGTGTAGGCTCGTACAAAAATAACAAGAGAAAAGGGTGAAGCCAACAAGCTTTGTATGTTTTAACAAAATAATTTATTTCCCTAGAAAACAATGTAAAAATTGGAAATAGGACTTACGGTTTGTGAATATAATCCAAAATTTAATCCTAAGATTGAAAAATACAAGTCCTATCACCAAACAGATCTAATATAATCCGGGTTCGAATCTCGATGAAAATCCAATATGGAGGCGATGACGTCAGATGAGGTTGTTGTACTAATGGCAACAGATCTTCGATTGAATCACAGTTTATGTTTCCGTTAAACTCCAGAATAAATTTCCACTGAATTTCTTTGTCCCAGAATTTGTTATAAAAAGGTACACTTGTTTAGTTTTCTAGCGAATAAATTATTACATTCCAAAAATTAGAAAAACTTCAGAACAAGCCGGCATCAACAATATAAAACACCTTGTACCTTCAAGGTGTTAAGAATACGACTAACTGAAAAGCTCTCAGAATGGCTATTAAACCCAACTAAAACATCATTCCATTCTTGCGTGATAGGTCACGTGGACTCTTAACACTTGAACAACGCAATATAAAAAATGAAATTTGTCACGTAGGCAAGAAAAGCCCTAAGAACCAAATTCTCACACTGAAAATATATAAAAAAGAAAGACTGTTTATAGTTCAGCTAACATGCGGGCCGAAATGACCTTGGCAATAACCAATCGTTATCATTCGATGTTTACAAAATCTATGAGCTAAAAATAGTGCTGAAGAAACGTTAAGATCTAATCGGGTCAAGCCAATTTTCGGAAAAGAGACTTGAATCCAATAAAAATTATCATTACAGTAAAATGTAATGAAACAAAAATAAAATAAAAATAATTTTAAAACTAACACACAAATAATTTAATTACATATATGTAACAACAGTTACATCATTTTCCCAATTATGCCCCTAGTCGATGTTGTGATGATCATAACCATCATAAGTGCATGAGCTTACTATAGTTTATTTCACTTCCCGATTCCTTGTATTTCCTTGATCTACTGCGAGTCTGTGTAATCTTTATAGACTACAAATTTGTCTCTGTATCAATAGCTGATTTAACGCTTTCTGGAGGATATGTACAAAATCACTAACCGTTATTACCATTATTGCTTTTTTTCTCTAAAGGGTAAGGTTGACCTTTGTCTGATACGTGACGGTAATCAAGTCCTCTCTTTTTCTCCATTTTTGGGAAAGGTTGAAAACTGGCTTTAATGTCAAAATTCTTGTAACCGAAGAATTAGTCACACAGGTACTGGTTTCCTTGGTTCCAATCTTTGATTGAAATTACTTTGCTTAAATCCTTTCCAAAAGCGTGAATAAGTTGATTCCTCATTTCCAGATCAAAACCAGACAAGTCTTGGCTATGGGTAGTTTATTTTACTTCTCTACTCAGCGTGCAAGTTTAAGCAAAGCATGTTATGACACCATGTTAATTAATGGATACTCGCAATAGACGTCTAAGGATGTATCATTCTATATCATTCTCACTGGTACTACCCAGGGTTGTTGTTTGTTATTTTAGGGTTTAAGGTCATTTTTCAGCACAAGATAGGCAAAAACTGGCGGCCAGTATAACTGGTGGAGGAAGAACCCTGGAAAACCCCGGGAAGAACCATTGACCCACGAGAAGCTAGTGGCAAACTTTCTCACGTACCCTCGTTAGCCGAGCCTGAGATTCGAACCCACGCAGACAGAGGTGAGATTGCAGTGATCCGGAACGGTGAGCGCTTTAGACCATTCGACCACTCGGGGCTCCACTGCCCACTGATTTACCTGGATTGATTCTTGCATCCTACATCAACTATAGTCTCAATTGTCTCAATTACAAGACGATATCATCTCTGCTATCCTGTGTGTCTGTTTATGGGCAGCGGGTATACTCGGTCACTTAAACATAATTAATGATTAGGACATCTTTGCCCTCATAAGCTTCCCAGTATGTATCTATTTATCTCCATATCAGTTTTTGGCAACTCCCGTTTTTATTTTCTTTCTCGTTTTAATCACGTTGGTTTATATACAATTTTCTTCCCATATCGCTCATATCTCGGGCATATATATTGCTAGAAAGGGTTTCTAAATGTGTTTCTCCTCTTTTTTAACCGTTTTCTGTCGCTGGCCTCCTCCAACGTCGTCTACGTTACTTTTTAGTTTTTAGTTGCGTTTTCCTATTTGCCCTAATACTTTTTGCACCTTATAAAGTTCCATTCAACTAAAATTAGCCATAAATTAAGACATGCTGAATATTATTACAGCACAAAGCCAACGAAGTAGAAGTTCCCTGTTACAACAGAAAACAAGAAACATCTTTGAAAGGCAAAAGCATAGCTCTAACATAAGTGACAAACAGTGATTGATTCAGGATATAAATTTAAGTATCCAGCATAAAGAAGAACAAATAAAGAAACATTATACACTAAACATCTAATGACCTTCATATTCAAATGTGCCCTTGAGAAGGCCGTGTCTCATCAACACACATGTAATTTACAGCATCGCCTCATTAAAGGGTCAAGGAGAGAACAATGTATTGGTTCAGTCAGGTATGTTCCAGGCAAAACCCCATAATAACAAGTGGTATACACAAAACCATAGGTATTTTGTTCCGAGATGGCAGAAAGAAAGAGCTTGAGATGGCGTAGAGATTAGCTGAGGCCGTCAGGCAGAGTCATATTCCTATGCCCTATCTAACTAGTTTTTCCCCCGATTCGGTACAATACACGAATGTGGTTTTGTATTTATTATATACGTTTATTTTTAGTGTTATCTTTACCGTAAGAATGAAGTTAAAAACTAACTAGGATTTGAACAAGTTCGATTCAATGCGTCTAAATATATCTACACTCGCAAGTCAAAGCAGACACGTAAGTGGTTCTAATCTGGTTGGGTGATATGCAAATACTAAATAAACAACTCTTCAGAACGCCTGATCAAACACGTAAAATTAGATGAGTATGTAATAATTAAGTTTATTACATACAAATTTAATTCTACATGCTTGATCTGGTGCTGAACACA
The DNA here is from genome assembly GCA_016617855.1 of Megalonaias nervosa. Taxonomy (NCBI): domain Eukaryota; kingdom Metazoa; phylum Mollusca; class Bivalvia; order Unionida; family Unionidae; genus Megalonaias; species Megalonaias nervosa. Next base: position 17,835 of record JAECUM010057577.1, read on the forward strand.
GCTGTTCAATCTCTATTTACGCAAGACAAAACTTGATCCGCGCGAAAATATTTTTAGCCAAAGTGAAATGAACTTCCATTCAACTCAATGCATTTAGAATTTCATTCCTAAAGTAAAGTTAAAAAAATATTTAGAAAATGTAAAAGAGGTGGTTTGTAATAAGTACAAAACCGATTTTCTGTTTTGTTTTCAGCTAGGAGATATCAGTCGTTTGATATGGCTCATGAATAGGTCTAGGCCTAGCAGCCTCGCCGTAACCACATACCATATCAAACGCGTTTTTTTTCTGCTGATTAAGAAGAAACCACTACTGCAGTTTTGTGTATGTATTTGCCATAAAAAGTTAGTAATTAAACACCATTATTCCACACACCTTGTGACTGCAAAGAAAGCAGAAGAACACTCAAACATACAACTTTACTAAGTGTATAGATCTGAACGCTTGAGAATATTACTGAGAACAAAAAAAAAACACATCAAATGGTCAAATTCACAATCTTATCTTTCAGTTCATTATCGTAGCAATATTGATGATAAATATAATTTGCAAATTTTGACCTCAAGACTTTGCATTGAAAATAAAATATTGTAGTGTTTATGCATGTCTATATATTATTTCTTAACTTTTGTCCATGATTGTAGATTGATATGTTCCTTTGTGAACAACATATTGCATGCCTAATCTTTGTCCATGACTGTAAATTATACTTTAAGAAGATGATCATTTGTTAGTACCATGTTTACTTGGATTGGAGTTCAGGACATTATTCCTTCCGTTGGAAAAAGCCAAGTTCTACCTGATGTCTGTTGGGTTGATTTGATAAAACGCAAAGAAACAGACCTGACCTTCCTTATAGTTTCGGGTAATTTTCTATTGCGATGATGGAGTTCTTTCTATAGCAAAGGTTACAGCAGTATGGGTCAACTGTGGATGTATATAAGGTTGCTTACATCAACATTATTCATTCCAGTCTTACCTCAGTCTTGGTGGAACCAAATTGAGTTTCATTCAGTTATAATTCTCAGAGAATTTAATTATTTAAATTATTCATTGGAATTACAAAGTGCCTATTGAATTTTGTATTAAATCACTATTTTGTATTATTGTGAATTAATTCAAGGACATTCTTGATTATATCATTGTGATAAATCAAGACTGTTAGCACGTCAACTCATCCAAGAGTATAGACATATCATAATATGCAATACTGGAGATCATTTGGAGCACTCTAGACTAGTCCACCTGGGATAGAACGTTTAGGATTATTTGAAATTTAATTTACAATCTGTAAGTTCCTTTTAAATTTTCAGTTTGTATTCGATGGAAATAAATTATTTATTGAATTTTACTTATCTTGTTGGTTTTGCTTTGTTCTTGATGTGTTCTTTTCTCGGAGTCCGCATTATAACCCACAGTCATAAACAGGTGTTTTTAGTTCCATAAAATTGTCAATCTCCTATCATATTTTCTTGTCCATAAAGAATGCTCAAAGTCTATTGGAGCTTCAGTTCGCAAACAGATGTTCTTTTCAGGTTAATTGTTGCAACCAAATATTATTGAGTTGAGTTTCTTCATAAATGTGTGTAATTCTAGTTTTCATACTTTCAGACATAAAATAATTTCACTTTCAGTAGTTATGTGATCCAGTTTTCCTCTATCTCAGTCTACTGCAACAGTATATTCATTAAAACATTACATGCAATTCAACCTTTCTTCCATCTAGGTCACTATTTAGCTTAGTACATCCTTCGTCATTTGTAGAAAGAAATGCTACAATGTTACGAACTTCCTTTTGATGAAACGAATAATCACAGACGTTAAAACACTAAAACGTACACTGCAATTCAGTCCAGCAAACAAATTATTTCAACATGGATAGCATTGGAACGTCAGTCCAGTATTTAGCGAACATCAATAACCGTGCTATTGATGAATTACATTCTGTAGCTTCTAACATTTTTATAAATACATTAGAAAACTGGCATAGAAATTAAATGATACTTTATTTGCACAATTAAACAGGACTGAGCATACAGTGCTAATAGGTGTCGAATGTGCGGTTGTACGCAGTAGAAATCAGCATATAACGCACAGTAGATTTGTGTGAAATGAAAAACATTCTTAAACATAAATCACAGTAATTACAACTCCAAAGATATAACTGACTAGGACTGTATAGAATGCATTGGATTACAAGCATTAAAAATAATGAAAGGAAACTAAATTACTGAAAGACCAAATGTGAAATGAAACACGGAAGTCATGTGGAGCCTTGCAGAAATTTGGATGTAAACTTTAATCTTCTTTTGTGGGTTACAGTTCAAAATGGGAGTAATACAGGGTTTATGCCTCTCGCAGGCGTTAATGGTGGAACGTTTGAGTCTCTAGTAAGCGACTCTGTAACCACGTTAATTGGGATCTTCCAGTGAACCAGATTATGTACAGATAATTCAATGTACTCATTAGCAAAACTTCATCAGCTGCATCGTATTAAAACACATTCCTGGTTTGTCAAGCTGTTCTCGATTCGTGTTCCTTTAATGACGGTCTAAATGTGTTTCCATACAAACAAAACAAAATAGCAGAGGAGTTTTCATGAAATTGCATAAAATGCCTGTTGTTATTAAACTGTCACTAAATTCATTTGCTAAGTATAAGTTGTTTTTGTTGTTGTTGTGGGGCTTAACGCCATTTTTCAGCACACGATAGGCTATACATGGCGGCCAGTATTAATGGTGGAGGAAGAAAGCGGGAAATCCGCGGAAAGAACCACCGACCCACGAG
>JAECUM010057579.1:0-18178 GCA_016617855.1 Megalonaias nervosa
ATTGTACTCTTTCATATATTTGTTGTTTGCTTCCGAATATTTCTTTGTTATCACGCTAATACCGCCACGTATACTTTTTTCAATAAAGTTAAACTTGTCAACATCTGTTAGTAATTCTAACTCCACCTTGCTAAACTTTAACAGAACATCCCACGATAACCCAGGAGCAGAGTAATACCAACATACTCTCAAATACATCAGCTAGCAATAATACATCCATTTTCAAATACAAATCATGATAATCGCCAAATCTCTTGCAATCAAATTCTTTCCAAATATCTTGTACATATTTATACTCATCATCAGTTATATTTTCGTTATTTTTAGCTGCGAATACAATTTATCTTTGTCAGGTAAAGAAGTTTCATCAAATTTACTTCAATCGTTGAGATACTCGTATGGAAATACACCTTTTTTGTTAACAAACCTGCTTTAGAGACTTCGTCTTTAGCGCCGCTGGCGCTGCCAAAACTATCTTGTAAGTTATAAAACTCGCTACAACCCTTCACCAACTCTTCTAATGATGCTGCCATAAATTGTAAGCTGTCGATAAAATGTAACTTGCTTAAAGTAATCGACATATACTTTCCAAAATTATTTGGAATACACTTTATCACATTATCGAGTTTTAAATGAGATGTTATTTCAGGATCACCAAAAGCTTCTACTATAATATGACTGTCATATCCACGGAAATTGTGAAGAACAACTATAATAAAATCTGGAGCATGAAACTTTAGATTACACTTGTCGTGAGCCGCTCCACGATATTGTCTGGTCAAATGACAATGATCACGCACTTGTTTATTACCAGGCGCCGGCGATGCATGTGTATCAAACTACCGTTCACAAATATAACAAAATTCTGCTTGCTCGTGATCAGATTCTTGTTGTGCTGTCAGTTTTATCATTGGAACGATTTTTCTTAAACGCTCAAATATATCATCAACCTCGCCAATCAACTACTTGAGAAACCAAACAGCAGGATTAGGTGTGGTGACTCCGTCACTGCGATATATTTTAATCGGTTTGGATAACTCGAATCAACACAACAAACTATCTTGTACGCGACTCCACATGGAACATGATTTGAGTTTTTCTTGTACCTGATTGATTAGGATTATTTTCTGCGCCAAGTACAGGCTGAAATAAACAGTCGAGGTCAGCGTAAATAACAAATGGAACTTTAAGTTTGTGATTATAATTTTTAAATTTTAATGTTTTTTCGTCTTCGGATCGCATTGTTATTCGTTGTACTTCCGAGCAATACTGTAGATGATCTTGTAATCTTTTATCAGGAGAATTATCAGATATTTTTGTACTCGGAAAATCCGTGCAAGCAACGATAACAAAATATTTTTTGCTTTTATCTATGGGCAGCCGTCACCGCCAAAATTACAATAATCAAATGATGTAGCATGAAATCAAATGATTTAACCCAGGAAATGAAATGATAAATCCAGATTCCAAATGATGTGGTGTCACATGAAATGATTTAGCGAACAAAACCGAATGATGAATGTAACAGACCAAATTTTTAGGTCGATATCTGTTTGGTTATTGTTAATCTCTCTAGGCAACATTTAGCTAGACACATGTACGATTAACTAGATTTATGCGGAATGGCCGCCATTGAAAAGCCATAATGTACGGATTGGTTCAGCCAAAGTCAGGAGTTATCGATATATAATTAAGGGCTTAGTTTGTTTAAACTTACCGTAACCGAGTTCAATTCCTGGTTTGTATGGAAGCTGACAGTTGGGACATTGACCAGAAAACAGTTGGTAGCCATTTGTTGTCAGACGTAGTGCAGTGTTTCGATGTTAGTGAGGTGGGAATTTTATGTCATTCTGATTGGTTACGCTGTGGAAGGGGGCGTGGGTTCGCACGAAAAACTATCAGTTTAAATGTGCAGTAGTGGAATTTGCAACTCAGTCTGCACTTTTCTACAAGAGAAAAGAACAAGAACAGAGGGCTCCGAGAAATTTAATGAGTAAATCTCTCGTAAAAAAATCATCCAAGGGGAAACGATTGTCTGGAGAATTGACAGACACCAAAAGCTTGAAACACAAGGTATGTGCATAATCTCATGTAAATTAGTTGATACTACTATGATGACTTGTTTGATTTAATTGCTTGTATTTGCATGTATTTGCAGGGATTTGTTTGTTTGAGTCGTAGATCAATTTTCTTGATATGGTATACTTGTGTTGAGTTTGTTTATCTGAGTCCGCACAATGATATTTTTCTTTATATGTACATTGACGGCTCGCTAAGTTATAGTCTCGATTATTGTAGGGAATCGTGTATCCAGAATTTCATGCTTATTCTATATAGGGAATTATGTATCTAGCATAACTGTGTTGAGTTCATTTATCTGAACTCGTACAATGATATTGTTTATTTATATACATTGATGAATTGTTGGAATGTAGATATTACGGGAAGCCGTGGAAATTATCCGAACGAGTTTATTATGGGTATTTGTAACATAGGGTAACATACTAACATAGGGTAAGGAATTTCATTAATTCTCGTGTAATGAGACTAGTAAGGAATTAATGTCTCAGTGTGGTGTAAATGGCAATTAGCAGACCATTAGTATCTGGAACTAGGTTGTATGTTCTGTTATGACCAATTAGTCTAGATAGTCATCGACGTCTGTTTGAATCCGATAGAATTACATCTGACCTCGAGGGGTGAGACTAATGATTTATTCCCGTATAATGTGACGGAAGATTTAGGTTGCTTTTGTTTATATTTTTACAAGGTGAGATAGTTTTGGGAAGAGACACATTTTACAACCCAAACAGAGTGGAAGGCCAAAAAGGGAAAAATACGAGATACCAAGAATTTTGGGAAGAGGGATGTAGAGCGAAAAAGACTTACCGGCGCGAAGGAGCCAGAAGTACAGTCTGAGTGGACCTTTTGGACGGAACCGAGCACCAGGTTATGAATCGATGCAAGGCAGTGTTATTCGATTTCTCACTCGGTTAAATGATGATTTGATTCTATCGTAAACAGAATCGGCTATTTTTATAATCTTATTTGCATTTTGAAATTCCTTAATTAGTTTGATACAAAAAGAAAGAAGTGTATCTTTTGAATTGTAACGTTTATATCATTTGCTGGTGAAATTTTATTGTTTTTGGAATTTGATTAAATTTTGTCTTTATTTGTAATGGGGGCTCGTGTTATTCTGTTCTATATATTAGCACAGATTATCTATTTATTCCACCCATAAGTCATACTTTGTATTGTATTGACCTTACTCGATACCGGGCAAATTTCACCGTTGGCGATCACCTCTAGATACAAAAGCCAAAACCAGTAAACCCGCCACAAATAAGTTGAGGAGGGGTTTACCACAATGAATTTAGATTCCAAATGACGTGGTATGAAATGAAATGATGTAGTGTGAAATGAAATGATTTAACCCAACAAATGGAATGATGAATTCAGATTCCAAATGATGTTGTGTGATATGAAATGATGTAGCATGAAATGAAATGATTGAACCCCAAAAATGAAATAATGAATTCAGATTCCAAATGACGTGGTATTAAATGAAATGATTTAGTATGAAATTAAATGATGTAAAGAACAAAACAAAATGATCATATCTGCTAACAAATGAAGTGGTATTAAATAAAATGATGTAGTCTAAAATGAAATAATTTAACTCAACAAATGAAATCATAAATTTAAATTCCAAATGATCTGGTATTAAATAAAATAATTTAAACAACAAAACGGAATGATGAATTCTGATTCCAAATGACGTTTTATTAACTGAATTTACATAGCATAAAATCAAACGATTTAAACCAAAAAATGAAATGATGAATTCAGATTCCAAATGACGTGATATTAAATAAAATGATTTAAAGAAGAAAATGGAATGATGAAATCTGTTTCCAAATGACGTGGTATTAGATAAAATGATGTAGTCTAAAATGAAATGATTTAATCCAACAAATGGTGAAAGTAAATGGTCTGACTGTGAACAGCACTACATTGTAAGGTCAAACTGCAAATCATCTAGCACAAATCCAAACATACACAGGGGGGCGCTGTTAACCATGATGTAGGGTGTTAGCACGCCCAAATCATTTCATTTAACACTACATCATTTGGAATCTGAATTCATTATTTCATTTTTGGGGTTCAATCATTTCATTTCATGCTACATCATTTCATGTCACACAACATCATTTGGAATCTGAATTCATCATTCCATTTGGTGGGTTAAATCATTTCATTTCACACTACATCATTTCATTTCATACCACGTCATTTGGAATCTAAATTCATCATTCGGTTTTGTTCGCTAAATCATTTCATGTGACACCACATCATTTGGAATCTGGATTTATCATTTCATTTCCTGGGTTAAATCATTTGATTTCATACTACATCATTTGATTAATGTAATTTTGGCGGTGACGGCTGCCCATAATTATCTTTGTTATTCTGACGTCCAACAATTCCGTTGAAGTTTTTGATCCATACGTAATGATTTTTGTAGAACAGCAAGTTTATTGTCGATTGTGAGGCTGTTTTGGAAATATATCTCGGATAGACGTATCCATGCTCGTCAAACCCAAAATACGTTAACAGAAATATTATTTTGCTTTTCAAATTTTGGTATTTGATTTTCTGGAACGGGAAAGTCAATACCAGTAAAATTTAATTTTCTAACATGACTGAAATACATGTCAACACTATCGGCGTTTTTTTTGTTTTCTGCTGGAAACATCGCAGAAAGAATGACCCACCGGAAGCATTTGTTATCAAAGTTTTTGACTTAATACAGCATTTTTGTTTTTTTATTTTCTGGGGCAGGTCAATATATGAACTACCGCGTAATACATTATATTTCATTGTGTGAAATGAAATTTCAGAAATTATCTCAAACTTCCAACCCGAACCTGATTCGGTGAATTCCTTTGTCTTTTTTCAAATTTCCTGGTGTATATTATCAGCTGGCAATAAAAGATTAGTTCCTGGCAAAACACGCTTAGATTTTGCGCTAATAAAAGGATGTGTAATTCCTTCATCAGCAGCTTCGTTGCCGTCGTTAGAAACATATAATTTTGAGAATATGACATGGTACTGCACTAGGATCTTCAAACCTTTATGTTTTTCAAGTTCACATTTTATAGTTGGTTCTAACAAATGAAAAAGATTTATAGATGTAAAATTTACTAGAACGATTTGTTTATCAAATCGATAGCTGTTATCAAATCCAGCAAAAGCGGTAGTTATTTTTATAGGTTCTCTGATAAGGCTCTTTTTTGCGATATCACGTAACTTCAGCATTGCTATATACTATACTAACAAATGCATAATTGAGTGTTCAACAGGTGTTCTGTTTATAGCGCACTGCACTAGGTAACTTCGCTATATATGTCGAAGGGCTAAACAAAATACGTAAAATTAGAGATTAGAATTACCTATTGTATGATGACAAGCGCAGACAAGCAAGAGTATTATTATATACATCCCAACTACAACTTGTACGCAGGAAATATGCTAGGGTCAGTGATACATAACAAATACGGCCAACCGTTTGGTAAAGCAACACAAGCTGGTTATAAGATAAGCGTAAAATCGGAGGGAGATAATAATCGAACTGAAATGCTAAGAAAAGATTTCATCTACTCGCTATTTTACGGAGACTATCCAGAAGGGCGACGAGTGTATCATATTAATGGTGCAGTTACTGATGATATTGTCGCAAACTTATGTTTGCAAGATGAATTTCAGACTCATCCTGTATCCCATCTATACGAAGCAAACGATTGTGGAATTATTCGAAGCAGAAAAACAAAAGAGTGCTAAGAAAAATTAATCACGAATATCTGAAAATAAAAATACAAGGAACAAAAACGGATTTTCTTAATTATTATAGCCATAGATTTGTTTATGAAATGCTTAATGGGCCAATACCAGATGGATTGGTTATTAATCACGTCAACCGCATTAAAACCGACAATCACCTAGAAAATCTAGAACTAGTTACCCAACAAGAAAATGATAGGAAAGGACGACGTGGTGGTATTAATTTTATATGTCCAACTAAACCTATCATTGCAGTAAACATGAAAGAAAATGAAGAAATTATATTTCCTTTGATTTCAGCTGCTGCTAGATATTATAAAATAAAACCGGCAACTGTTAAGAAAGTTGCGGACGGTGTTACAAATATGGCAATATCACAATCGACATTTGACAGAATAGCCTTTTGGTATGATAACTAAACTTTTTGTAATATTTCGCTCATCTTGTCTAATACAGCTATGACACCACAACATGATAGCATCTCTATCATATGTTATACGAATTTTTTTTATTGTCGTATAATTGTTTTTTTCCGAATCTGTTAATAATACTTTATCATTTCCCCCATACACCAAAAGCAAATTAACTGAAATATTTTTTTTGCCTGATAATATTTTTACAGCTTCTTTAAGAGTATCAATACCTTCTATCTTTGCCTGCTCGATATATCTTACCTTGTTTATTATTATATTTAGATTTTACAAAATTATTTATAAAATTTATAAAATTTATAAAATCGATGGGGTAAATGGTATATACTTTTTTGTCAGAGAAATTCGAACTTGATCACTGACTCTAAGCTTATGCCGCCTGTACATATTTTCATTGCCAAAATTGGGCTTTTAATCGCATCATTCGGTGACATTTTAATAGTTCAGTGTTTCATGCTGTTGTAATCAGATACTATCTGCGGAAGATCATCGACATATCTGTGTTTTTAGCTGTCAGATGTTTGTGGATCTTCTCGTTTAGTGAACGATTAAATCGTTCAACGATAACACTTTTTCCTTCGTTTCCTGTAACAAATTTTTTTGTGCTAATTTGCTCCCAAAACTGTTTAAATTTTTTATTTAAAAAATCTGCTGCGTGGACAGTCCAAATTTTATTTGTTTGCCTTTCCGTGCTAACAATAATTTGTTATAATGCATCAGTTATCTGTGTTCCTGTTTTATCTGCAACAGGTATACTAAACGCGTATTTACTAAAAACATCAATAACAATAAACAAGTATTTCTTATTATCATTAAACTGAGCAAGATTTGAGATATCTACTAAATCTATTAGCCAGATATCATCATCGGCATTTGCGACAACCTTATGTCGTGGAAACGTTTTTTTTCTTAGGTTTTTGTAGTTCAGCTGAGAGCGATTGCATTGGTATAGTATCATCATACAATTCTCTTCCAAGCCCTAGTTTATACTTTCTTCCAATTAATCCTTGCACCTGTTTTCTGTCAAATCGTTCTCGCAGATTTACCAGTTTCATATCATGAAATTCGTAAAGCATTATCTTATCACAGCCAGGTTTCTCTTGTTCGTTGTCCCGATAACAGATGTCGTGATGCATAGCTATTGAATCAACTTGATTATAAGGCTCTTGTCCGGGTAATGGATTATCATTTTCATCTAGTTGTTTATCTTGCGGATTATATGGCCAAATGTATTTATCGCCGGGCAATGTCCAACCACCACTCGGTTCTGGTAATTTACCGATAAGTTTGTGAATGTCAATGCCGCTGCCGATTACTTCTAGGCGATTGCAGGATTGTCAATACATAATAATTTTATCTTGTTCGATACATAATTCTATGTAGCAATCACAATCGCACTTATTCATCGTCTTATTTTTTTAATCATTGACAAAAATAACTGTCTGTCGTCAGCGACGAAGTCGCAAACGGCGTCTCCACTACTTGTTTGCCTGGCATTGCTAGGAATATACTTTTCTTTTTACCACAAACAGTACAAATACTTTTTAACATCGTTCTATTAATTTTTGTTTTTTCTGTTCGCTCGTCCGTCTTAGGCGTTTTAGTTTTGCATTTGAGACAATATATTGATGACTGCGTCATTTTTTATATTTGATTGTCACACAAAATTAATCGTGACTTGCAAAGCATGTTATCGCAACGACTTCGTCGTCAACGATTTTATCGCTAGGTTATCATTGTTTTTACTTGGATATCTATCAAACTGTAAAATAAGCTTTAGAAAATCAGGATCTTTTCACATCTGCGGGAGAAACATAATACAACAATAACCACAAGCGGATGTTCCGATTGGTTGTAGTTGATTAGATGAATCATTTTTTTCATTTTTTTTTTAAAAATATATTTTTTTATAAGATCACTCGGAGGAAGTCCGAATGAATCAAAATAATTATCATTGTAAATAGCGACCCAGAGAGTACCAGACCCATAATTAAAGTTTTGTATATTTACAACACACGAACATTCTGTTGGTACATTACCTAGCTCATCCTTAGAATATACTCCGTGAAATCCTTTTTCGACGACAACGTCATCAGAATTTAGTTTTTCAAGTATATTAAAATTACTCAACGGTGTCTGGTCCCTGGTCGAGTCATTCCACGTCCGATCCCTAGCAGATTTGGCAGTAGACTGCCGGCTACTCCCGCCAGAAGTGGTCCTATAAATCCGCCTTCGACTTTCATGTTTTGTTTTGTCGACCTCGGCTTGCCGAGGCTCTTTTTTTTTCGCTGGCGTTTTCGCCGGAGTTCGCGCTGGTGCTCGTTTTTTGGTTGGCATTTTTTTTTTTTATTGTCACATAAAACTGTTGTGCGCTGACGGAGTCAGCGACGATGGATTTGTTTCATACCATCCCCGGATACTGCTTTTTTTTTTCTTGTTGCTCCTTATACTGCTCCTGATGCTGATGCTAGTCCTAGTGTCCCTAGTACAGGTAAAAACTTTGATATTATCGTTTTAGCTATCGTAGCGAGTGCTGGTCCAAGAAAAACGGCCTTCAACTGCATAGCGGTTGGACATCGCAGTTATTTGCGCAACGGACAGCTTAAGAATAAACGGTTTACCTCGATTGAGTTTATTGATTTGTTGTTGCGTTAACATTAGTTTGATTGCTGTCTTCGGCGTCTCTGTCATTGTCTCCGACGACGGAGACAACGTCTCCGGAGATATCTTTAAAGAAACAGAGCTGAGTTTAGCTATTTCTGCTGATAATTTTTCAACTTGACATTGAGTTAAATATATTTCTTTGGTTATGTATTCGGTTTTCATTATATTTTATTTTTGTTAGATTGTTTTTATACTTGTACCATCATTCTACCTTTTGTCGCGTCAATAGTCAAAATTCTATTGCTAGAAGTAAGAGCATATATGTTAAATGAAGCTGATGGAACGCCTCCAAGCGTCCAAGTTTTACTTTTATATCAGCAGTTGAATTAATCATTCGTTCGGAATGTCTTGACACATCAAAAAAAAAAAAAAAAAAAAAAGATTGGATAAACCGTACGAAATTCTTCAATATTGATCTGTGATCCGCTGTCAGAGTCTTGGTAATTTTGCATTGCTTCCATCATGTGCATATACGCTATCGTAACATTTTTACCACCGTCAGCTGTAAAATTACTTTAGATCGCTCGTTCTGGGTATTGTTTAGAGTTTATTCTAACGAATATTCTTCTAACGTCAGCGTTATCGAAAACGGAGTTATTCTGTAGTTGGCTACCAATTCGTGTTGTTTGCTGAAAAACAATATATGTATGCCTTGGTTATTGTTCGCTTGGAGTCCCTGTAATACGCAACGTATAGTCGATTGCGTTAGGAACATTTGTTTGATATATTTTATATTGATGAAAATAAATCTTTTTTGTATATGCTTCCAATATTGCATTAATCTCTACTAATCTAGCACCTACTGGAACAACTCGAGGCATCCACAGAGCTAATTTAGTAATCACAATTTTGGCTTCCCAACGCTGAATAAGATCTTGGTGCAATAGAACAATTGATTAAAATGGTGTTTACTTCTGTTATGTTAACCGGAACATCCCCGTCATATGATATGTTTTATTGCGCAACACTGCCATATTGTTGATGATTAAATCCTAGCAGCGACGCAACACTAGTCGTCGGTGAAAAATCGATTATCAAATTGTTGTTTAATGTTATTCTAGCTTGTAGCGAATTATTGTTCGGAGTTAACTCAAAATTATCTGCAACATATCCAGCATGTTGCTATTATTTCTTTTATCATTTTAGTAAGATCAGTTACGTTGTATGCTCCTTGTGGTATTTTAACTGATACCCACGCGCCAGGATTAAATGTAAAGTCGTCGCTGACGTTTGTTTTTATATTTGCCATAGAATGCCATGCTGTGGCAGAAATTAACCCAATTTCGTATTGTTTTTTAGGATCTAGTTCTATCGATGGAATATAAGTAACAGAAAAGTTTGGGCTGTCTCGTTGTTTGTGATGAATCGAGTAATAATGTTGTTGATGTTAGTGGCACTTGTTTTTAGTTTTTAGTGTTTTGTAATATTTTACGCAATAAAATCGTTATGTAAAATTTCGTACTCGGATGATGTTAGTAATCCGCTCCATCAAAGATGATCCAATATATCAATAATTTCGTTGTCGATTTCCATACTTTCATTACCAGCTTTTTTTGATCATATCAGTAACAACAGTCGGTCAACCATTTCCGTGGTTGATGTGAATACTTTAACGCCATAACCACGGTTTTCTTCTACTCGATCTTCGTCAAGTATTTTGGCTAGCGTACTTAATTTATTCCTGTGGTTGGTAAAACCTTCTTCATCAGCTAATATATTGCTAATAACTTTAAGGTAAAGCCCGGCAATAATACCATGTCGAAGACCGTTATACAACCTAGTAATTTTATCATTTCCTTATCTGAAATCTTCAGTTTTATCAGAATTGTTAATTCGTATTTTTTCCAAACGTTTTTTTTAGTTTATAAAAATCTTCTGTTGAAGCTTTTCTGATTTCAGAAACTTTTATATTTGTAGAATTACTTTTATTTTTAAAAGAATCATACTCGTGATCTTTTATTTTATTGTATAATTTACTGAGCCAGTTATCTATAGCAATTTTGCGTTGTGTTTCTTTTTCTTGCTCTATTTGTTCCGTTTTTCTTCTTCAAATTGTTCAAGTAATTTTTGATATGGTTCAGCTTGCTCCACAATTTTTTTAACAGCCGTTTCTGTTTCCGCTTTCTGTTTTTCTTCGAGTAGACCTAACAAACCTTTTTCTTGTATTTTTTTTTTAAGCTCATCTGGAGATAATGTTGATATTTCTGGTTGTTTGCCAAGTACTGCTTCAATAACTGGCTTGAAAGGTTTGGTGGTTTCTTCTTCTGCGGCATGTTGTCCTTGACGTGACTCTTCCAACCTTTTCTTAAAAGCAGTTTGAGATGCAACTAATTTTTTCAGTAATTCATTTTTTTTGACGATAATCCATTTGTTATTTCTATACGCTTTATAAAATTTGTTTACAGAAATGTATCAATATAACAACGAAGCATCTTAGCTAGATCACATGCAAGTTTAACAAAGAAGAAAAAGTTGTATTTGTCTTTGGTTGCTTCATGATATAATTCGATAAATTTATCCTTGGTTACATCACCACATCGTTCGTTTGCAATGCTTCTAACATCGACATTATCAAGACCATGAAATAATATAAAACATCCTGTATTTCGCCGATTAAACCTGTCGACATTATAAAATTCCTGCGCAAGATAAACTGAATTACATATTTTGTTACGCGATAATGAAAAGTAGGATCTGATCTTATTCATCTCCTCACTGTTAATCGGAATATCAACAAATACGATTATTTTATGTTCAGATGAATCAAGTTCATTCACAGGCACTTAATCTTCTTGTTCTTTGATCATAAAAATATCTTTGCCAGCACCAAGATCATCGCGAAGTTTGTCGTTGTACTCGCTCAATAACTCGTATTTGTTCTGCTGCGGATTAATTGTATAAATATACACCCTATCGTAGTCAAAGTTGTCGTTGAGGAAAAGATTTAATAAAAGATTTGTTTTACCAGATCCTGTACTACCAACAATAAGATAATGGCAATCTGGAAGTTCGTTGTTGTGTTTATGTTTGACTAATCATTCAGTATCAAAATTTAATATTTTTGTTGATGACTGCATCATTGTTGTTTTGTTATATAACTTGATGTTATATAATTTTATGTTATATAATTTGTGTAAATGAGTTTTTATACAAAATTTGGAACAACACTCACAGGATCAATTTCCGCTGACGAACCAACAATAACTGATACATCACCTTTTGTCACACAAAATAAAAAAAAAAAAAAAAAAAACAACGGTGATATAATGACAGGTAATTTATTGATGTCGATCAACGAGTACTTGGTTTAGAAGTAGATTATCCACCACCAAAGGTTGATCTTACTCAAGCGGTAAGTTACAACTACAAACGATCGACGATAACAAACTATCATTGACAGTATGAACGTTAAATGGTAACTTGGATATGTCAGGGAAAAAATTATAAATTTGGAGACAGCATATCCACCACCAAACTTAAATCAAACCCATGCGGTAAGTTATTTACAGTTGAAATACGTAGATGATAACAAGCTTAATAAAACCGGTGGAACAGTTGCCGGTAATATTAATATGTCAAGTAAAAGAATTCTTGAGCTGGAAACCACATATCCGCCAGCACACGTTGATAATGCACAAAACGTGAGTTATGCTCAACTAAAATCTATTGACGATAAAAAAAAAAATTAATAAGGCCGGCGACACAATGACTGGTAACCTGATAATTGGCCATAACTCAGATAATAACTGGACTTTCAATAAAGTTGCCACCAGCTGATGATACTGATGCTATTAGTCATGCTCAGTTAAAAGAAGCACTCACTCAGTATTTAAAACTATCTGGTGGATCAATGACAGGCATCATAAATATGAGAACTAACAAAATAACAACAACATATGTTCCAGTTAACTCATCTGCTCTAACAAATAAAGCGTATGTTAACAGTTTATCTAGCGGTGTAAAACGAACGAAAAAACAATGTTGGGTATATTCCAACATTTTTTTAAGGCATCTGATAACCGAGCTGGGTTTGAGGTAAGCGCATCAACACATTATCCTGAAAATGATCCTCATCACGCTTTCGCTGTTGATTATGGACAAGAATGGAGAAACTAAAGACTTTAGGATTAAAATCAAATGCCCCGTTGCAGTTGCCATTTGGCAATTTCATTTGCGCGGCCGATTAAGCTCTAATGTTGGTCGTATTTATGGTTGGCGATTGGAAGGATCAAACGATGGTATTGACTGGACAATGTTGTATGGTACAACAAACACATATATCTCAACAACTGAATATTTTACAATTCCAACTGCGAATACTGTTAACAAGTACTTTTATTTTCGAGTTTATGTTGTCTCTGCAGATGGTCCGTTTCCAGGATTGACAGCATTTCAAATATATACACTCGATGATCAGGTATGATCGTAACGATTACATCTTTGACGACGAAGTCGTTTCGATCAAATTTAATCTAATGTTGTAGAAAAATATCTGAACCAGCAATTGTAACCGTTGCAAGAGTTTTACGATAATATTTTTAACCTCAACAAACATGTTTCTACAACAGATGTTAGCGACAAATCACGAGCGGCAAAAGAAATACAAAATATGAAATATATTAGCATGGAATCATTAAACATTCAATTGGCAGAAGGTTTGGGTAATTTTGCTCGCGTTATGTATATGCGAGGAGCACAGCTAATAGAAGCAATAAGAAACTTTGATATTATAAGCAGATACTGTCATACTGATGATTGCCTAGAGGAACAAAAACAAGTTGAAATCTTGCTAAACAAACAATTGCTTGAACTTAATAGGGAAAATATAGATTTGATAATACGATCAGATCTGATAAGAGCACGAGCTTATGGTGGCAGAGCACAGGAGGAAAGACGAATAAACGACAATCATGTTCGTCTTAACAAACTAGCGGAAGCTAAAATAACAAAATTAAAAAGAAACAGAAAGTTACACGATACTTTTTCTTAACAAGAAATTATTAAGCATCTCGGTATGTATTACCACGATAAACAAACCCTACTTAAAATTGTTAGTATATCAGCGGATAAGGAGTTAATAATCAAAGCGTACTCGAACGCAGTTTTACCAATGATACGTGGAAAACCTAAATTTCATCCGATTATTATTAACAAATCTTTAGCGATAATCAAAAATCTTGACGAGGAAATTGATGCTCTCCATGGTTCTGATCGATTGGATTTTTTTTGAACAAGTTGAATCAGCAAGGTTGGAAGAAAAAATTGATTCTTACTACGACATCAGTGAAGAAGATGATGTTCCACTTCCATCGCTCCAACGCTATAAACAATTGTCAACACGAAATTATTACACTGAAGTTACGGAAATACTCCTTAAACCATACGAAAATTTAATGTTAAAAGTAGCTTCTGTTATTGGTCTTCTCCTAATTGAACGAGATAGACTCCGAAAATTAATGCTAACAAATTTCGTAGCCGCATACGCTATTATCAGACAACATCTTGTCCTCAAAAAGTTTACGTTGGATGAAATAAGCTTGGTACTCGGGTTTATTGATGAAACAGAAGAGAATATGGTGATTTGGTAAATAAAACAGATTTGTATGAACGTGAAGTAGAACACGTGTTTGATTCCTTCAGTTGGTTAAAGAAAAATGAGGTATTAACAGATGAACGATATAAAGATACTTCGTCGGATGTTTATGACAAGTATAGAGATTTCATAGCTGATCCTAACAATGATAAGTTCCGTGAGTTTCTTGATTTAATTGTTGGTACTAGAACATTTGCCATTGTATAAAAATTGTAAACAAATATTGTATAATGAAAAAAACAGATCGTCTATTTCAATCATGTTTCAGAGAAAATTCCAACACAGGATATGGACGCACTAATGCAATATTACAGGTTTTATTCATAAAAAAAAACCTTTGCTGTGTAAAACAATGTTACAAATACTACAGAAAAATACTTTGGGTAATATAATATTTACCACTGCTAATGACTGGCTCTGGTATAATTTCGAGTGGAGCATCATTAAACCCGTTTTTGTTAATAATATCCGGTGTTGGTGTTTCTCTTGCAACAGCGTGTTAGAAATTGAGCCTCGACTTGAGACCAAAAAAATGCTTGAAAAACAGCAAGTGTTACTTATAAAAATTACTTATCAGATACTTATCTGCGAGGAGTAAAATACGATATGGACTATTTAATACGCGAGTTTCGTACTACTGACAGTATGTTAAAAGATAGTCTACCAATGAGAGTTATGAAAAAAAAAATTATCAAAAGATATATGGATATGACGGGGTATAAAATGTTGTCTAAACTTTAGAAATAATCTGACAAATAAAATTTCGTCTAAACTTTATAAATAAAATAATCTCAAACAACGACTTTGCCGACATGTAAACCTGATGCGGAATGGTTATGGTGGGTTTTGTATTTGTTTGAAAAAAATAGGGGGTCTCTGGGGTGGGAAACTGTATTTGTTTGGGTCTCTGGGACAGGGAAATAGGGTCCCTGAGCCAGAAACCTGGATTTCTTCTACTACTTATGTTTGCATCTAAAAATAAATTGACACCTGGGGTGGCCATAACACAGCCCAGTGGACATTCATTCAATCTGCTGGGCATGTATTCAGTGCACATGCATGGGCAATTGTCTGTTTGGTTGTCTTTGCTCACATGAGGTTTGGGACCTTGATGAGAGTCTGTGAACATATAAAGGGAGGAAGAAAGTCCAATCTTCCTCTGAGTCTCCATGATCTCATAAGGGTATGGGACGTCTTTCTCCTTGATCCCAGGAGGGTATGGGATCTTTCGCAGCTTCGGATAAAGGTAATGCCCCCTTGGAGCAGGATAGTTCAGAGTACTGTGGAGCTCAGACTCCTTGATACAAAGAAGGTATGGGATCTTTCTCAAAATATCCTTCAAGGTTGTATGGACATAGTACTGAATAGGGTTTGATCTAGGGTTCCTTCGTAGTGAGGAAACAGTCGGATTTAGAGTGGGTCATGCACTTATGTTAAGGAGGAGCAAGACCATCATAAGGCCCTTGACCCTATTAAAGCCACAAACAGATCGTGCCTCACTGACAAGGGAGAGTAGCAATCATGCTCTCAAAGTTCAGAGGAGGGTTCCTCCATCAGATCAGAGTCACCTGACTAGTCTTAGACTATCAGTTTTAGTAGGCTGAAATAAGTTTTATCAAGGAACCAGCTAAGACGGTCCCAGCCTCCTTCCACTTGTTGTCTCGAAGAATCGAAGAGGAAGAATCTGGTCCTTTGATTAGCTGGTAAAGACACTTTACTGCATCCCCTCTCTCTCAGATTTGTGTCCCGAATCTCAGGGCTCAGAAGACAAGAAACTCTTCCAGTTGGTAAGGGAGCTTTCCAAAATGGTTTTTGAGTGGCTATGAATTCGCCAGGCAAGATAAGGATGGATCGGTTACCACACGCTATTGCCGCAGCCATTGGTCTAGGTGTACAACTAGAAGTTTCACTCTCATGTTTGGACTTTTAAACCTCCTCCTTCTACCCTCGGATACTAGGGCATTATGATTTTGGCTTGGACCTGGACTCGCCTACCAGTTGCGATGATGAAAGCACTGGAACTTAAGGCTCGTATGCCAATTTTGCAGGTATTGTCAGTTTGTTGAAGGTGGAATCTTTGTCTATAGCTGCTCTGCAGCTCTTACTAAAGGCATTTGCCAAGACTGCGAGGTATACCTTATCACCGTCCACAGCAATATTGGCGAAGTGCCTCCACCTCTGCAGGGAATTTGCTTTGACAGGCCAAAGGTCTTACTGGACCATTCTCAGAACATTCTTAGGGCTGCTCCTTGAAGAAGAGGCGCTCTTTGGGGGTCTCATTACTTCAGTGGAATCTCAGGACCTGGGGGACCAACAACATCATTCCACGCAGCCACTGTACCGTCAAAATCAGCAATGAAGCATGTTCATCCTGACTACCAATAGCAACACTCCTCAAAGTTCTTAAAGAGAACGCAGCCTCTACGGTACCCCCCCCCCCCCGAAAGAAACCACCACCAATTCAAGCCCCCTCTGTGGACTAGTCTCTTTTCCTTAAAGAGAGTGGGACACTCTAGGGATCTGAGCTCTCTTCTGCCGTTGATCCTTCGTCCGAGGAACCCCTCTAGGGGTCATGAAGCCCTATTCGAGGAGTTTTGTCGGTATAATGTAAGATACGTTGGTCCTTTCTATACTAAAGGAAGGCTGCCGACGTTATTACCGGGAATACCTTCTTCTTTCAAGACCCACGACCCTTTCATTTGTGCTAGTCAAAACTGGCTCACTTAAAGGAGGAGATGTACTTCCCTCTACAGAAGGGTATAGTGGAGAAGGTGACAAACAACGAGTCTCCGGCTTTCAACTCCAGGATTTTCTTGGAACCCAAACAAGGCCCAAAGTTCGATTCATCATCTGTCTTTCAAGCTCATTTTGGTTTATATTGAGCTTTCAGAGCTTTTATCATGGTGATTGGACTCATCTTAAGGCTCTGGATCAGATCTAAAGGAAAGAGCAAGACGATTTCTTGATAATGTGTGCAATTTGAACCCCGAGGAAGCAAGAATCCAACATTACTGTAAGGAGGAAGCCCTTAATAATAAATCTGACGACGTAGTCACTAAAAGAAATATAACAGAGGTCAGTTTAAGGGTAGTGGGAAATTTTATCAGAGAGTGTTTCAGTTGCCGAGGAAAGTGTAATACAAGTCAGAACTAAAATGTTATTTTTGACCATATGTTAAACATGAGAGAAATGCTAAAGGATGAGAAAGAAGCAGTGCACTGTCGCAGAGCTGAAGAAGATACTTTTTTAAAATTAAGATAGATAATACATGCATGTAATACATATATATCTTAGTACAATATATCAACTATAAGACAACCATGAATATAGATACAAGGAAAAGATACAAGGAGGGAAGGTAAAAAATGAAGAAAAGAAGAGAGAAATTGGGGAATAAAAAACTGTTTGTTTACATATATATTTTCGATAATAACATCAACATATATGGAAAATATGAATATCTGCAAAACAACTATGGGATCATGTATACATGCATGCTCGTGTACAAAAATATATACAGACGAATACACACACACACTATATGTGTGTGTGTGTATATATATATATATATATATATATATATATATATATATATATATATATATATATATATATATATATATATACATACACACACACAAACACA
>JAECUM010057580.1:0-16343 GCA_016617855.1 Megalonaias nervosa
AGAGAGAGAGAGAGAGTTAGTTTAATTTAGTTTAATTATTAACATAGCTTTAACAATTTTAGTCTTATTGTTACGATGTCTGCATTGTGGCAGTTTATGATGATGTATAACAGTGGCCACAGACATACAGCATCTCGTCACACCCAGTTACATTTCTTTGACATCATGCCGACCGTTACTAACACTAACCTAAGCTCTTAATTATGAACGCAGCGAGGCAGCTGCTGTACCATTCTTTATAAGTCTTTGGTACAACTCGGACGGGTTTCGAGAGAGAGAGAGAGAGAGAGAGAGAGAGAGAGAGAGAGATTTATGTCCCGAGCTTAACGCCATGTCAGCACAATCCTGGTTATATAATGCAGATTAAAACTTACATTCTAAAATTTCAAGAACAAAAAATATGAAGATAAATATTTCCAAATAAACGTATACATCTAGTCAAACCAGACAGAAGATAAAAAGTAAAGATGTTAAAATTGTTTACAAGGTATATAAAAAATAAAGATTAAAAACATACTTTTCTTTAAATATAGGCTAAAAGCATGTTATACCAAACTGAATTGTTTTTAAAAAAATCTCAGACTTTCTTTGATGGTACATCGTCTTAGATGAGTTTACATCAGGTTTCTTCTTCACGGTGTTAATTGTCTGGCCAGATATGTCCTCGGATTGAGGTTCACACGTTAGGAGGCATGCGTGGGTCACGCAAGTGTGCCATAAATGCGAGCGCCGCAACGGCATCTCATCAAACTGGCACATGTACATATGTGCGCACGCCAGTATAATTTAAGTAAGTAAATAAGTAAGGGATCATCATGTTACTCTGCAACGAGCTTAAAGTTCCCAAATTCTTTTGTGGAGTTTTTATTCCACATATGTTGACAAGTTTACAGAATATGCCGATGTGAATATGATATTGCCAGCTACTATATATGTCCTTGACATAGTTTCTGAAATTTGACGCGAATAGCCTTTTCATCAGAATATAAAGCTGATGCTGATGTAGTGTGCTGCATTGGATTGACAATAACCCTCTCCTCCTCAGTTACCAGGATTCTCAACTCCACTTACCCACTCGGAAGGCAAGTCATGGAAAACTCATTGCCTCCATTAGTAGCCTATTAAGGGTATTTCGATCCTATTCAACCCCCACGAATCCATACACAGAAGGTGTGTGTGTGTGTGTGTGTGTGTGTGTGTGTGTGTGTGAGAGAGAGAGAGAGGTGATAATTTGAAAACAAATCATACTGTTGGTAAAAATGACTTTACAAAGTTGAGTCAGGTATGGATGAACTGTCAGTGATTTCAATTGCTTGGATTACATCTTGTTTGTTTCGCTTTTCGCTTGGCATTTGCCCATTCGGTTAAAAGTAAATACATTCCGCGAGACGTGCTTCGATCAATCACACTGGCTGTGTTGTCCCTATTCTGGACTATAGATCTGAAATTAGTTTTACTTTGTTTTTTTAAAACAACTTGAACTTTTAAACTTAACAACGTATTTTTACTATATTTAATAAACACAAATGAAAACAGAAATTCATTCAAAGAAGGAAGTTATTAATTTCAAACAATAGAGGGAACAACTGAATGTGGTTAAGGGGATACTCTTGAAGAGGAGGAGAACAATTAATATACAAATTCTTGAACCCAATCCTAAGTCGGTCGGAAATGTGTGTGTGTGTGTGTGTGTGTGTGTGTGTGTGTGTGTGTGTGTGTCAAGCGAGACAGCTGCTAGTACCATTTTTATATGTCTTTGGTATGACTTAGCCGAGGTTCGAACCAGAACCTCCCGCTTCCGAGGAGGACGATATATATATATAGTTTACGTACAGATTATCACTGATATATATATTGAGGCAACTTTGATGAAAATTTTTATATTTGCTGATTCATTAGTGATGTTCTACTGAATGTTAAATTCTTCATATTTGTGTATTACTTCCTTTTACCACAAAATATGCATAATAGAACGATAAATATTCCCAGTTCGCGGAGGATATAGTCAGGTTTCATCCGTCATTCTGTCCGCCAGACCGTCACCTTTTCTTTTCTGTAACCAAACTCCCAAACCGTTCAAGATATCTCTAAAAACTTGGTCTACACATTCACACATATCCCTTTGAAGTTTGGTACGAATGTCAGGCTAAGGATATAGATGTACATATTGCTAATAACCATTCTTCAGTTTCAGTATTAATATTTTAATATTTTTTCCCCTTTATTTATTGTCCAGTTATCCATTATCAAAACTTTGATAACTCCCACGCCACCATGGGCGCCCGCACATAGAGGCAAGGGGAGGGGGTGTTTCTAAACATGTTTTGGCCTACATTCATAAAATTTAATAGCTAACCACGACATGTTTGCCCACCCCACCTCCCACCCCCATCCCAGGAAAAATTTCTCCCGGTGCCCTTGCAAGCCATTCAAGATATCCCTATGAATTTCATTACACATATTGAACAAATGGTGTATACGTGTCATTTTACATTTTAAAAGTTTTCATATTCAGTAGTTTTTAAAGTCTGTCGATCCATCCATTCATAATTCATTCACTCGTTTGTTTTTGGAGCATAACTCGAAAACCGTTCAAAAATTTTCTGTTGAGCTTCGTACACTTAATAAACTAATTGTCCTCATGTGTCTTTTGCTATTCATGGTTCTTCAGTTTCAGTCATTTTAATGTTAGCCCATGTGCCTGTCAAGCCACTTACCAATTATCTACACTTTAGTTTTGGGGCAGTGGCGTAGCAAAGATATTTGGGCCCCTATAAGGGCCCTATACAAAACTTATCGATGGGTCCCTGCCTAATCTATTGTGTAGAAAAATAATTTGTGGGCCACTATGCTTTTCACACTCTTGTTATACGGTATATAGTAGCTACGACAATGTTTTGGGGTCAAAATACCAAAATCTTTTAAGATATTTCTCTGGACAACGTTAGATAAGGGCAGATTTTGGCCCCCAATCAGATTACTATGAAAGTCACGTAGATAAAAGAGGTAGCTCTCTTTCCCAAAATATATATTTAATTCTTATCCAGGACAGCCTTTAATAAAGGAAATCGAATATTAAAAAGCCAGTGGTTTTCTCCTCTTTTGTGGAATCTATTTTCGTGCATTATAGACAGTCTGGCTAACATGACCATACGAAGCTGACTACCGAAAAGAGATACATCTAAATTTCTGCATTTGTTCTAGTGTGTACCCCACCCACCCCTCATCCCACCGTTATTTTATCAACGTCATTACTGTCACTTAACCAATTAGAAGTCATACAAAAATCTTCTTGCTCTGATGCATAGAATTTAAAAAAAAAAAAAATTATTACATCCATTGTATTAGTTGAAAAAAGCTTTGAATTAAAAGCAAGAAAAATATACAGGCTCGAAAGAAACTCCCAACATCCTCCCAATTAAACATAAAACTAAGCTTTGAATACAAGTAAACTGATTGGTTAATGTTCTTAATGGCATCGAGCAGTTAAGCGCCTTTATCTTTTTTAAAAGAGCAGCATACTCGAGGATATATACCTGCGCAACATACATGTATAAATCAAGTTGAAAAATAGAAACAAAACGTATGTATAAGACAGTGAAAATGCAGCATCTGAACACTGGCAAAGTACTAAAGATATGTTCCAAAAGGACCGTCATTGCCACATTTTTCTAGCTAAGGTCATTCACATAACTCCTCTCTATGTCTCTGTGTCTGTCTCTCTCATTCAGGACAACCCATCCTCTCTATGTGTCTGTGTCTGTCTCTCATTCAGGACAACCCATCCTCTCTATGTGTCTGTGTCTGTCTCTCTCATTCAGGACAACACATCCTCTCTATGTGTCTGTGTCTGTCTCGCTCATTCAGGACAACCCATCCTCTCTATGTGTCTGTGTCTGTGTCTGTCTCTCATTCAGGACAACCCATCCTCTCTATGTGCCTGTGTCTGTCTCTCATTCAGGACAACCCATCCTCTCTATGTGTCTGTGTCTGTCTCTCATTCAGGACAACACATCCTCTCTATGTGTCTGTGTCTGTCTCTCTCATTCAGGACAACACATCCTCTATATGTGTCTGTGTCTGTCTCTCATTCAGGACAACACATCCTCTCGTAACAGCTACAGCAGATACTAAGGCATTGTGACCTAAAACTGATGCCCACGTGTCTTATGCGACAATTGCCATAGACCATTAAGGTTTGAATAGCCATATGTTTTTGTTTTCTTTTAAAGTTGAGCGGAGACGTTATGAAAAAATGCCAAAAATAATCTTCTAAAATTAAATTTACATGAGATACGTGCCATCCCATTTGACCAGGGACCTATAATTCATTTATATGGGGGGTGGGGGTGGGTGGTAGAGTGTTAGATTCGTAATCTAAGGGTCGTGGGTGCGATACATTCTCATGCCACAGCTCTGGCCGGCTGTCTCGGTGTGTTATATGAAAATCCCACCCACCCACCCCACCCCAACTGTGTAACTGTAATGTATAAGCAACCAGTTGAAATTGCAATATTTTTAAGAAAAAATAATTTGAGTTATTTTTAAAACTCCTAATTCATACCTTGGGATAGATAACAACTCGTATTATTCATCAGAAATATGTAAGAAATGGAAAGAAAGACACAATTTTTTTTTTTAAAAAGTGGTGTGAACAGAATACGAATGAATTACAAAAGAGAAAATAGACAGAAACTAATATTGAAAAGAAAAGTAAAAGAAAAATATTAATAAATAAAAAAAGACTGCCTTTAGGTTCGAACAGGTACTGTCCGATACAATAGTACTATAAACTGAATCCATTTAACCATTACACCATAAATCTCCATTATTGTGTTCAAAAGACAGACTGATTATTTGGTAAATTATTGTGTTCGATAGACAATGTGTGTGTGTGTGTGTGTGTGTGTGTGTGATTTCGATTTTTAACGTAGCTTTAACAATTTTTCAGTCATATCACTACGATGTCTGCAGTGTGGCAGTTTATAGCGATGTCTAGCACTGGGGCATCATGCCGCAGACATGTAGCATGATGTCCCACCCAGTCACATTATCCTGACACCAGGCCAACCAGTCTTAACACTAACCTATTAATGCCGAGCGCCAAGAGAGGCAGCTGTTAGTACCATTTTTATAAGGCTTTGATACGACTCTGCCGGGCATCGAACCGAGGCGGACGCTCTAACCACTAGGCCACCGGAGCGGTCCTCGATAGACAGAATTAGTATTTGGTAAATTATTGTGTTCGATAGACAGAATTAGTATTTGGTAAATTATTGTGTTCGATAGACAGATTGATTATTTGGTATATTATTGTGCTCAATAGACACATTGATTGTTTGGTAAATTATTGTGTTTGACAGACAAATTGATTATTCGGTAAGTTATTGTGAACAATAGATATTGATTATTTTGTAAATTATTGTGTTCAATGAACAGATGGAGGATTTGGTAGATAATTGTGTTCGAGAGGCTAAGGATTTGGTACATTAATGTGTTCAATGGACAGATTGACTATTTGGTAGATAAGTTTCTTCGATAGACAGATTGATTATTTGGTAAACTATTGTGTTCAATAGACAGATTGACTATTTGGTAGATCATTGTATTCGATAGACGTACTGTAGATTTGGTAAATTATTGTGTTCAATAAACTGAACGAGGATTTGGTAAATTATTGTATTATGTAGACAGGTTAGAAGGTTTTAGGAATAATCGCAGATGATAAGAATGACAAGACCACGCTACCTCTTTCTGGTGGAAAATAATAGCCATATTCGAAAAAGATATTACGGATTTCGTGTTATAGTAGGTAGGTTTATAATAAACAGTCTATATCCATAATAGTAAGTAATTGTTTGTTTTTCCTTCGTTTTGTTTTCTTATACTTTGAGTCGGGCTTGGTGAAATTTTGGCAGGAATATCAGCAAAATATTTCCAGCCAACCTGTCTGCTAAAGCTGTCTGTTTACCATCCTAATTCCGAAAGTTAACTCGAAGTTTCAAGTTTAAATTTAAATGACGTATGAATGTGGAATCAGCGTGCAGAAAATCTCCTTTTTGCTGTCCAAATCCCATACAAGATAAATCATTCACGAGACTAATGAAATATTATGAAAAGAACGGCCGTTTGTCATGAAAGCTTTAGTTTCTGTCAATTTTCTAGCCCAAGGTTACTTTCTTTCTATTATTATGTAAAATGCTGATTTAATGACAGTTTCACTTATCGACTCTAGATTATTTATATCCAAGGTAAAAATGTAAACAGCACCACTCAGCTATATGAATGGTGGGAATAAAGATTGAAAGCGTACACTATCCTTGATACTGTTACTATCTTAAAATTTTCAAGAGAAACGTACTACAAACAAATTCCTCATGTTTGGTATTTTTGGACTTGTCACAATGTCATAGCGCCTCAAAAATCTGAAAACCCTGAAAATGTAATTTTTAAACTTGGTCCCGAGGTCTTTCTGTCTTGAGTTGTTTACTGTAATTCATTTGAATTAGAAGCCATTTGCGTTGTGTAAACTCATCTTACCCGATTACAATATCTACAGG
Source organism: Megalonaias nervosa (assembly GCA_016617855.1). Classification (NCBI taxonomy): domain Eukaryota; kingdom Metazoa; phylum Mollusca; class Bivalvia; order Unionida; family Unionidae; genus Megalonaias; species Megalonaias nervosa. The sequence goes on from JAECUM010057580.1 coordinate 6,561, forward strand.
AAGATGTTTATATGTTTATATGTATTAGTGTTTACATGAGTGTGTGATGGGTCTATTCCCACTCGAACAAGCCAACCAATCAGGCGAGAACGGAACATTCCAGATACCGTTCCGCAGCCTGACGGCTCATTTAGAAGCACTCATTGAGTGCATTAAAGCCTGGGGGAGGCGGCACTTATACCGTCCCCCAGGAGTATTTAACAGCCTGCCTTGCAGGCATTAAGCAGTGGCACATGCACAACATGTGCGCACGCCACTATAATTCCAAAGTTAGTTAGTATTAGTGTTTAATGGTACCTCAGCACAATAATAGCTATACAGTGCATACAATATAAAATAAAAGTTTTAAAATTACTCAGACGAAGCATTGCACAAAGGTTTTAGGAATATAAACATTTCAAAGGTAAAATGTTGAAAACCTGTTAAAAGTATATGCAGTGAAAGATAAAAATAAACCAGGTTAAAACCCCCAAACGCATGGTCAAACTTTGGTATACAAACGGCATTACCTCATAAAATCTCGGATGGTACATCGCTATACAAGGTCTTTACTGAGTTCACCTCAAAATACTTCTGTCTCACAGGGTGGAAGTCATCACACTCAACAAGAATGTGTTCCACTGTCTCACAGGGTGGAAGTCATCACACTCGACAAGAATGGGTTCCACTGTCTCACAGAGTGGAAGTCATCACACTCGACAAGAATGTGTTCCACTGTCTCGCTAGGTCTCGGGTGGTCGAGTTGTCTAATGCGTTCTCCTTTAGAGATCACTGACATCTCACCTCTGCTTGCATTGGTTTGAGTCTCGGCTAGGCCAAGGTGAGTATGTGAGAAATCTTGCCAGCATCTTCTGGTGGTTCTTCCTCCACCAAATTCTACTGGCCGCCATGTATGACCTATCATGTTCTGAAAAATGGCGCTAAACCCACAAAACCACAAATCTACTGTCTCACACAGTGAAGTCAGCACACTCGACAAGACCAAATAAAGGGCATCGGGAATGGTATGCACTCTGGTTGAGGTTCACCCTTTATTAGGTATGACTCCAGAGGTAAAATATAAAATAGCTAAAGCAACAGTATCAACAACAACTTCAATTGATATTTGCTACGCTTAATGTAATGCATTCGTTTCTTGTAATAGTACAGTTTGAGAATGAATTACGATTAGTGTTGTGTTGTAAAGGTACCGATTGAAAATGTATGGTACTTAGTGTTGCAACAACCCATATTTGGTAGGTAAATGCTTTATGCTTCTCTCGGTTTTCAATTCTAGTTTTTCATGTTAAAATTCATCTTTGCTTTGTGCAGCTTATTTAGTTTCTTTCAAAACTATCCGTATATTTTGTGTTTGCTTTTACTGAACATAATGAATACATGTGACCGCTCCGGTGGCCTAGTGGTTAGAGCGTCCGCCTCGGATGCGGGAGGTCGTGGGTTCGATCCCCGAAGATTTATAAAAAATGGTACTAACAGCTGCCTCGCTTGGCGCTCAGCATTAAGAGGTTAGTGTTAGGACTGGTCGGCCTGGTGTCAGGATAATGTGAGTGGGTGGGACATCATACTACATGTCTGCGGCATGATGCCCCAATGCTAGACATCACTATAAACTGCTACACTGCAGACATCGTAGCGATATGACTGAAAAATCGTTAAAGCTACGTTAAAAATCCAAATCACACACTCACACATGAATACATGTGTAGTCTGAATGTTATTTTTTTAAACTTTCTCTTTCTCGCCCATGCCGAAGGTCTCAAATTTGTATACAGTGTGTTGCATTATGCCTTAACATTTACAGCTGACTCTCTACCATTGGACAAATGAAAAAAAAAAAAAAAAAAAAAACATCTTCGCCTAGTATTACAAGCCAGGTACGTTGAAAGGTATGCAAATTATATTTGAATTTTACCTGCAATAAATTCAAAAAGGATTTTTAAAAAATTGCATATTATTACCAGGATTTAAACACAAAATTGGTTCGGCTTTATGAAAATTTCCATCAGCAATCTAGAATAAAATATAACATGAATTTGAACGCTTACAACTGTCTTCCTCAATCTTTGCAACACAAGTGCATGTTAAATAAAATACACATTTATTTTTTAAATACAAATTATGTTAAGACCCATATCAAGAAAATATATTGAAGCATTTGAAAATATTAAAGGAATTTATATGAGCCTTCCACTTAAGTACCTCAAATCAGATTCAAATGGTACGGAGTATCTTAAATATAACACCAAAATTGTGGTACAAACAATATCTGATGGAAAAGTAAGAAAGAATTCCTAAAACTTGCTACATTTGCGTAATTTGAGAAAGCACGTGTATAACCACCCTTCTTATGCAATCTAGAGCGATGTATAAAAGTTTCTATTGGAAGTCATGAGAAAATATACAATACACTTCATCCTAAACTGATACAGCACGTGAATCGTCGTACATACGAGCAAATAAAAAAGCGAATAAATAAATAATAAATAAATAAATAAGAATAAAAAGCCGTCTTTCTTCACTAACTACCTACACGTAAAAACAATTTTGATTGCTTAAGGAGAGTGGATGTATAAGAGAGGTACACTTTGTAGCTAAATGATTTGATAATCAGATACCAACTGGTTATTAGAGATGGACGTTGTATAGATGTGGCCGTCATGACAGGTTGCACTTTAATAAACAAATAAATTCATACATACAAAAATTCTACTTACTCGACAAATAAGTTCCTTCACTTGCAAGAAAAATTGAACATGTCACAAGCATGAAGAGGTAAACTGGAAAATTTCTGAAGTTCTTCATAGCTTGTAGTGGCGGCAGGATTTCATAATTGTTGTCTGTCTCTGTACCCAGGAATATCGCTAAATGTCTTGTAACACAAAACCGATGACAACACGCCCCCTAGCATTTCAATAGGGTGAATATTCATTGGTTAGCTTCGCTCTTTTCCAAAGATAGGAGATATTTCTATGACGTTGGAATAACGATTTTAAATCCGATCCAGACAAGGTCCGATTTGCACAGCAAATACACTCTTCTGTTCTCCATTGTCAGTTTAACAATATATCAGCTGGAGCCTTGATGGACCACTAATGGTTGTTTCTCGGCTCAAATCAATCCCTAGCGCTAAACAACGAGCAGATGAGTGGTCATTGACACTTAGGTGAAACGCTCGAAAGAGAAAAGTGAAGAAAACAGTCACCACAATGACTTGTATAGTTCGAGCTCTTTATTCATATAAAACGGTTCATTCTTTGAAATCGATAAACAAGTAAAGGTTGAAATATTCCGTAAATTGAAAACAAGCATAAGCATTAATAATTGACGTGTCGGTTCATGACCTATTTCTATGGAGTTTACAATCATGTGTGAAACTGAGAGCAAGTAAGTTAAGAGAACTTAAAAAATAATGTCTTTATAAACCTAGTGTATTCAGTGTCCTCTAAAGCTAAAAAATGCATTGCCTTTTTTAGTCTTTCTTGATTTCAGTGTTTAATCCAAACATTAATAAAGTCCGGGGAATGATTTCATGATTCCAATCTCTCTCTCTCTCTCTCTCTCTCTCTCTCTCTCTCTCTCTCTCTCTATATATATATATATATATATATATATATATATATATATATATATATATCAGGTATGGTGTACTCGGGTCTTACAGTACGCCCTGATATTTTAGTTCTCAGAAGCTTTGATTAGTTTATCTGACGAAAATAAACGCGCACATGCTTTTTAACTGCTAAAGGATTCGAAAAAAAGAGAGGCTGCACTGTCATAATTAAAAATTATAAGATGCCAATGAACGTGGAATGATTTTTCCGTTCACTAATTAAAATAGTTGCTTATAATTGTACAAATAGTATTGAAATTATAAACAGCTAGATTTACGATGACAAGATTATTGTCGTTTGAATAGCAGTTCTACGATTAATGTATGCTATCGAACATGAGTACAGGCTTTTGGATTCGGTTAGGGCAAAGTTTCTGGATGGTGCATTATAATCAGGAAATGTAGACTCCAAGAAACCATAAAGAAACTATGCATTACTAAGTCTACCAAAGAAACAATGTTTCATCTTTGTTGATACTTTTTATGATGGGTATTCGGGATTCGCCGCAGCTCCAAAATGTATGTAAAAACAAGCCCCCAAAATGACATTGGACACACGTTCTGTAAAGGCATTTTGTTTTCACTGATATTTTATCTCGCGGTTTTGCAGATTGTCGTTTTTGTCAGGAATTTAATTTCTAGATATCTCATCGAAGACTGAAGACTATTTTTCCCTAATGGTCATTTCTTTTTCGATGTGTTTTTAAAGTTGTACTTTGAAGCAAACACAAACACAAAAAAGTTAGCACCCAAAAAGAAAGGTGAATTGATAGTACTATTAATAAAATCTAGTCAATATGGCTTTGTTACGTAAGAAACAAAAATTTTCATTGTTGAAAGTTGGAGGTTAGAAAAAGAAGTCCGTCCTCCTGTATATGTATTACAAGCAACTTCCATACTTAAGTGCATGTAGAAACGGCCGGTCATTTTTGGATACTTTAAGATCAGCCTGGTTCCAGCTGGATTAGAGCAGAAGTTTTTGCGACGTCAAGTGTACATCAACATCAGCACTGCACGTGCCGCTTGCACCGGGTTTTAGTACTTGTGAATCTATTATTTTGTACCACATTCGTAAACAATTAATTATTTTGTAATTCGCTATTTAAAAAGAACAACCATTCACTGTTTGCTATTGCCAAACGTGTTCTGGATCACTAAATATAGTCTTTGAATTCTTGGGTTCAACACAATGATACTGTGCATGACCAGTTCATGGGTTGCTTACATGTTTAGTTTTTCTTGTTGTTGGATCTGAATATATTCACCCCAGTCTACATTTGTTCTGCTTATTATTCAGAACCTTTGAATTTACTATTAATGCATCGCCAAATGATATTATTCAGTATGGACCGAGAAAACACTTTCCAATTAAGTATATCACTGCAATATTGTTTTTCGTGAAAATGTCACACCTCCAGATCTTATACTTCCATAAGATATTGTCTGACTTCATGTACAAAAAGTTGCCTCCCACTCGCAGTTGCAGAGATGTAATAGACCAGTTTAAAGATCAGCATTGCTCATGTTTGGAACGATGATCTGGATCATTCGAACACCAACAGGTGGTGTCAACGTAAGAATAAACAATTCATTTGGAGCAGATTGTTTACTGGCAGCTCAAGATGGCGTCAGGCACACACAAACTGAAGACTGGTGTGAGCATGTTTAATGATGATTCAAGTCACATTTGTTCATCTTGAAACAGATTCTAAAAATAATACTCACTTTTTAATTTGCAATATACATATGTGATCACAACGCAAAATTCTTCAGCAAGAAGAGTTTGTTTCCTGTCTGGAATTCTCGGTCAGATGTAATAGGCTTAACATCTTCCGCAATTTCTTTTATATTTGATGGAATCACATTGATTATATTCTATTTGTCGTTTGTGTTTGACTATGAATTTATATCTCAAGTAAAATAGGCCCCTTCATCTATTAAGAACTGCCAAATATATGAGGAATAAAATCTATATATTTCCATGTAGAATTTCATACTAGGTGTTATTAAGTCTCGTTGTGCATATATGTCCTATTGCTTTGTGAGATTTTAAGCAAGTGAGAGTTTATTAAATGTGAACAACTAATTTTCTAACCATATTTACTACATATCTGGAAGAATCGTGAAAAGTCGATATTGTCTCCGTGGGTGGGTCCTCGGTCGTTGTCCGCCGTTTCCACAATTTATCTTCAATGTCAGTATGAAGGTCAAAACTAGATTTGGTTTGGTCGAGAATTATTCAGCTTTTTGTAACGGAAACGTACATATTTATCTCAGAGAGACTTTTTACTTTTCTCCTCTAGTAACATCGGACATGGGACATCTACCAATAACAGTGGATGAAAGAGTTTTAAAATACATTAGCTTGGCTAATATATCTTTGAATCATGAGACATATGCCTATCGAAGGAAATTTGACATGAGGCATCTGACGATATCAGTGGAGTAAAGTGTTTTACCACAAATTAGCTTAGCTTTGAAATCTCAGAATCACAAGACATGCTGAGTGAATGAGACTGGACATGAGACATCTACTAATAACAGGGGATGAAAGAATTTATCGATACAATAGCTTGGCTTAGATATCTCAGAATCACGAGACACACTGATTCAACTAGACTGGACATAAGATGTCCTCTATCGATAACAGCGGATGACTTTACCATACATTAGAGACCAATAGCAATGAATGGAAGAGCTTTACTATACATTCGCTTGGCTTAGATATATTGGAGTCACGAGGCACGCTGATTGAAAGAGACTGAAAATGAGAATGTCTACCGATAACAGAGGATGAATGAGATTTACATCAGGCTGGATTAGATATTTCAGAAATACGAGATACGCCGAATAAATACATCCCCTACGGATAACAACACATTAGCCTAGCTGAGATATCTCGGAATCACGAAACTTCTCACCTATAATTCGAAACTAAGGCTCAAATATTGAGCCTTCTGATTATACGATCACAATAATCTCACATAAAAACAATACAATTTAACTATAAAATAAAAAATGTTTTCATTACCTTAAATACAGCTTAAATCATTCTTATTGGGATATTAGAAATGTATAGTGTACACACAATATTATCATTTTTTATGAATGTAATGTCAGGCCCATAGATTATGCAAATGTCTAATTTTCAAAACCAGACTAAACAATAAATTCGACATCTGATTAGCTCAAGTTTCATCACCGACCAGTCAGATGTAGCAGTTTTAATCTTAGAGTTTCTATGGTCACAAACTTAAGTAACCGAAAAGAAGAAAAACCAACAAGTTTTGCAAAACTTAACAGACAACTTAATTATTAAAGTAATAAATGAAAAACGTGAGAGGAACTTACAGTATAATTAAATGAATCCAAATTACTCCTTATAAAGGTCTATGAAGTCCTAAACGAATGAAAAGTCCCTTATAATTTTCAATATCGGAAATGTACTGGTCCTCCAAGAACCGTGACGTTGTCAAGATGGCGTTCTCCAGAATTCTTTCGAATAATTTATAACTGTTCCAGAATAATATTATTGTCCAAATAATGAGCACTTTCTATCACCATTGAACAGGATAAACAAATGTTTTTCCTCTCGAAAATTATCTAGGTACAACATAAAATACGTCTGCAGACTTACAACAGGCGCACTGAAAGTGTGAATGACTTTAGAAATCGGAATGAAACTGAATGCTTAATTTCCTCCTCATATACACCGTATATTGCGACTGTAGTTTGCAATAGACCCTATGTGACAACATTCACTATTGAATTTCGATAAACTAACTACATTCACATGACCTCACGCAACCAATGGGAATCCACGGGATTATTCTGGAAACATCGATATCCCATCAGTCACTGAGAAAATACGCCGTAGGCGCCATTTTAAGTCTTATTATTAAGATTATTATTACTAATTGTCAACACGTACGTAAGCATCTATTTATAGATCCAAAGTAATTTGTGTTTTTAACACAAATTACGCACACAATTTATAATAAAAACATTCTACACAGTTTACGACGAGGAATAGAAATTATTAAAATTAAATAAATTATTATACCAGAAGTTACAGAAAATATGGATATACATAACAATTATGAGAACTCTTTCCGAATATTCTGTCCAGATCGGGACTTTAACTGGTACTTAGTCCTTTGGCTGAAACTCGATTCTGTTATTTACCTGTCTCTGTATGAACTATGAGGACAGAGCAGTATACGCTTAAGTATATGCGGTTGCCTCCGACTAATGACAGCATCTTTGGTGGCAGTAGTTCTTCCACAGGCACCTTTCATTTAGGTAACATAACACATTCATGGTACACAAAGCGTCTGTCTTGAACTTTCGCAGAAGAATGTCTTGTTTATTAAAGCGTATGAAAGTGTGACTGGAACTTTCGCTACAAGAATGTCTAAATATACAAAAGGGTTATAAATGTCTGTCTTGAACATTCGTACAAGAATGTCTAGTAAACAAAAGCATACGAAAGTTTGACTGGAACTTCGCACATTAGTGTATAGTACACTAAAGTGCATTAACGTTAGTCTCGACATTCGACACATATATTACAAACGAATTTGAGAATTTCAAGAAAATGGAAACTCGTCATAAGTTATACGTTAATTCTGTTTCAATCCAGAGGAGAGAGGTGCATAAGTGATGCTTATAAGAAACAACGTATTATAAGAATAAAACTAGTGAAAACAATAAAACTGAGTAAGTATAATAGCAAAACTTCATCTGGTTTACTTTTCAGAAGGCGGTGTCTCAGAGAGGCGATGTTTCTGTAATATGTACATAAATAATAATACATAAACCACGGACAATTTTAAGGGGTGTGGGGTGGATGGATAAATTAGACCTTCTACTAATTTGTTAATATTTTCATTATGTACAATGTTCAAATTTGATATCGATTCCTTCCATCAAAATTTACGACGATTGTAAGCGTCTTGCAAATGTTTGGTTGATATGTATCGCCGTGACATCAGTTTCGGAGAGCTATGTGTTTCGGAGCAGTCATTTTATTTTCTTGGTGTCACGTGATAACATGCAGCTGATGACACAATTCTCAGAAGTTTTGTTGATTGTAGTTTCACGCTTTGCTGCAAGTAAACAAATTTATTCGAGTTCGTCTAAATGCCGAAAGTATAGAAAATATGCATAACAACGACCAAAATTAATTTCCACACACTTTCAGACCAATTTAAAATATCTTTATTTTTCCATAATGTCAATGAATTGAAACCCTGATGCAAAACTTGCTTTGATGCTGTCTGTCAAATAAATAAAATCAGGTGACTTCTTGTATCCACTCACTTCGCAGGTTTTTTTCCCAACTGAATACTATTAACTAACTAATGATCAACTTTGCAGTTTCATGTGTTTTTTTCTTCATTTCTTTCCTTAATTGCAGTTTTGCGCAAAGACAGAGTACTCGATTATAATGAACGAAGCAAAAATAATTTATTTTAAACGATAATATTTTTATTTTGGTAAATTAAGATATTTTTTTTTAAAGGAATAAGTACTTGAAAGCGTTCGACTTTGCTAACCCTGTCATCAACGCATTACACGCAGTTTTCCACGATATTCTGTATGATTGAAAACTGCATTGACGATATCGTTGTTATGACCAAGAAGCTATAACAAAAGTATACATATATGTTATGTAGAAGACAAATACCAGTTAGAAAGGAGGCAATGATGCATAGTGTACCTGAAACAATTTTACGCCAATGTGTCATTGGAGAAGTGAACATTGACACCGTTAATCTGGACCAAGTCCATTAAAGACAATCGTTAAAAACCCCCAGAAGAATGTGGAGAACCTAGAAACGCAAAAAGCCTTAGGAATATTCACTACCTGAGAGTTAAAAAGTCAGGAAAAAAGTAAAGTTTACATCCCCTTTCAAGATCCAGTCAGATGGTGTTAATACGGCTGGTCCATCAGGCAAGCTGGTAATACCAGCACGGGACGCGGAAGAAACGGAGGACTCGTTGAGGACGGTGAACACTGTTGTGTATGCAAACAATAACGTCCGATGCCATGAAACACAATGACACCGAGTTCATCAGTTGGCAACAATGTTGTTTTCAAGGTTGCATGCTCTGTATTCATTTAAAGTATTACACGGATGTAAGAGTCTTGAGGCGGAATGAGGTCTTCA